>CAKNYM010050488.1:0-69065 GCA_932195095.1 Andricus curvator | reverse complement strand
GGGGGTGCCTTTGAATTCGAAAAGATCCCGATTGGGGGGCATTTACGAATCGTTGGCACCCCCTACCCCTTTCCGACGGCTTTTGTTATTGAGGGGGGGGGGTGCAGGGTTTGATAAGGCTTCTGAAAAACTTGAAAAAGGGGTCATGGTGCCTTCGAATTTCATACGATCCCGACTGGGGGGCATTGACGAATCGTAGCAGCCCCGACCCCTTTCTAATAGTTTTTTTTGAGGGCGCATAGGAGGATTCTGTTTGATTCGCGTTGATCATAAAATAATACATAAAGTAAGTTTTAAAGAAATAAAAAAAATCGTAATTTTCGATAATAAAAATCTTGAGATCTCGAAAACTGTAAGAGAGCGACATATTTTTTCGGCCAGTTTCGTGTTCAGCTTTGAATTATATATGTACATTTTAACAAAATTGAAGATGACCGACCTTTTATGCAGTTTTACAAAATTGGCAAAAGTCAATAATTTTTTATTTCCTTAATCTTGAAAGTTCAAGAAAACAAAAATTCAAAAATGGACGATCAGATATGTGATGTATGCAAGCTTGATTGAATCGAAAAATTAATTCGTGCACAGTAAATCCCGGAAAATCAAACCCTTGAATATCAACTTCAGATCAAAATTATCTACTCTTCCGGAATAAAAATCAATTCTTACACAACTTCATTCATATCTATCGAGTGGCAGTTTTGATTCTTTTTATCGAAAATCTTAGACTAGTCGATTGACATAATATTTTAAAAATATTGAATGTTTTAGAAACTTTTTAATTTCGAGGTGAGAGAAAAATTCCAATTTTTCTATATTGGGCTATACCTAAATGTATATGGATATCGATTTTTTTTTTTAATTGTAAAAGTGCTTCTTTAGATTCACCTAGTTTCGACTCCCACTTTTAACAGATTTACAAATTCCTAGGAACAATAGAAAATGTTTCATAAATCGTCAATTTCCAACAAAATACATACATTTTCGACTGAAAAAGATCAATTTTACCAAATATTTGAGTTAAAAAAAATTAATTTGTAACTAATAATACTAATTTTTCTCCAAATGGTTAAAAATAAAAAATAAATTTTCAACAAAGAAGTTTGACTTTCAACCAAGTAGTTATATTTTCAATCGAAAAGATGATTTTTTGACCAATTTTCTACCTGAAAAGATGATTTTTGAATGAAGTGTACGAATTTTCAACTAAAAAAGATAAATTTTCAACCAAAAATCGAGTACTTAAATTTTAAATTTAAAGAGTAATTTTTTACAAAGAAACCGAATTTGTTACAAAAAATGTAATAGTTGATATTTCAAACAAAAAAATTTTTCAATTTAAAATAAAAAACAGTTGAATTCAACAAAAAAGCCGAACTTTAAAAAAAAAGTTGAATTTTCAATGAAGCAAGATTTTTCACTCAAGTAGGAACAATAAATTCAACCAAATTTTGGTATTTTTAACCCAAAAAGAAGAATTTTCAACCAGGAAAATCAATTTGCTACAAAAAAGATGAATTTTCAACTGGATAGGTAAATTTTCAACATAGAGCAATTTTCAACAAAATAATTAAATTTTCAAGTAAAAAAATTAATTTTTGTGAAAATAAAAATAAAATTCAACGAAATAGTTTAATTTTGAATAAATAGAAGTAATTTTTAACAAAGAAATGCAAATCGCAACCAAGTAGTTGAATTTTAATCAAATAGTTGAATGTTCAACCAAAGCAGATTAATGTACAGCCGAACAGTTGCATTTTTAATTAAAAAAGGGGAAATTTCTACCAGAAGAGATCAATTTTCGAACAAAAAAGACGAATTTTCAACAGAAAAGTTCAATATTCAACTAAAAAAGGTTTTCAGTCAAAAGTCAAAAAGATTTCAACCTAATTGTTAAAGTTTCAAGCAAAAAATTTGAATTTTCTACAAAACATTAAAATTATCTACTTCCAAATATGAATTGAAAAGATAGTTAATTTGCAGCCAAATAATTGAATTTTGTACTATAATAGTTCAATTTTGAACCAAAAAAGACCAATTTTTACCAAAACAGTTGAATTTTGAACAAAACAATAAAACTTTTTACTGGATAATAAAATTTAAAAAAAATGAATTTTCAACAAAAATTATAACGGTAGAATTTTGATACGCAATTTGCTGATGAAATCAGAAATCCAAAAATCCAAAATTCAAAATCTCCTTTTGATTCAAATTTGGAGTAAAATTAATCAACTGGCATTTACTGTGTGATGAAATATGCAAGTGTGTATAAAATAGAAGAGTACTTGAAAAGGGTGTATATCAGTGTTAAAGGGATGGTATATACATATATTATTATAGCTATTTATTCACTTATAGGTAAGTGACGCTTGACGTAGAAAATTATTTCTTAGACTTAAACGGTGTAATCCGTTATTTTTGTGTTAAGACTGTTTCTTCCGACATCAGAGTGACTCTAATGGGATCTTTCTGCTATCTTAACCATCCGCATTCTAAACGCCGGGAGGGTGACGGAGGTTGCTCTCAGGCACATCTATTCATTTTCCAGTCTACAGCGCTCGTATTTCTTTCATAGCAGCTTTTCCCTTGTAAAATGGTTTCCGTAACAAGTTTAAAAATATACAAGAAATCAAATAAATTTGACCGCGTTACTGCAAAGAAGGGTCAAAGACAATTTTCGACAAGCTTTTTACAATCTGAAGTCTACTCTTATGTTCGCCAAATATTCCGAAACAGGTCTTCCTGAGATAAGATAGTAATAAAAACTTCTTTTGATTATAAAAAAAATATTGAATATATCAGATTATATTTTGGAGGAAAAAATTAATATTCGTCTTAAAAGCTTATCTCGAACATCACTGAAGACAGAGCTTGAATAAAGGCTGACATTAACTCGAAAGTAAGACATTAATATACATTTTTAAAAAGAAGAAAAATCATAAAAACGATTGATTTACGCGATGTTTAAAGTCTCTGAAATTTCACAAAGTATTTACTTCTAGCGAAATGTCCTCATAATCTTATCTTTCATTGACTTAAGTCACTTGAGGAGGAGAAAACTGCGAATGATAAAATCTCGATTTTGTCGAATTCCCATAAAGATGGGTATCCTCCCATTTCGCGCGGATGAGTATAAAAAATTAGCGTGTTCACGATTTCCTTGGCGCCTGTCGCCCACGCGTTCAGGATCCGCGCCTCTAGGCTGGCACGAGCCGATAGAGGAGATATTTCCATTTCACGGAGATGACTTAAGTAAACGCGCCCGATCGTGAGAATGCCTTTTTTCATAAAGCAATATGGGAAATACCGGCTTTCTAATATCTAATGCGATGACAGGAGTGTGCCGAGTTTTACGGTGCTAGAAGAAAACAGGAAGGATACAGGTGGTTCGATGGGTCCGCGAACAATGCTCACGACGCAGTTGCTACAATGGAGATCATAATCAACCTTCTGACGTGTAATGACTTATGGTTGCCCTGAACCGCGTGGCGAACAATAGATCGGTAGGGGAGATGTTTATGGGCTAAAACTTCTTCTGGTTGTCCAATGGTCGACGTCCGAATAAAACTCACTGTCGATTTACGAACTCTGATCTTAGTACATATGCATAAATTCGAATTACGCGAATCGGTGCTAGAATTGCATTAAAACGTGAGAACTTGGTGACAAAAGGCGTCAGAGAAATGAGGAAGTTGTTCTTAATTCTTTGTTTGTTCCAACCATCTAACTTTTCCAAGTTTTTAAGTAATTTTTCTATTTGTATCCACCTAATCTGTCCATCTTCCCCATCCTCTCCCACCCATCCTTCTTTACAGAGCCCATCTATGATCGAATCCAACCAGTCCAAACCTTACGCCCAACCTATATGCTCTCCTTATATCCTCCATATTACTTTTCATAACATAGTTCGTGACTATACCTCATCCTCTATCTTCCTCTTCCCATCCCTCTTATTCTCAACTCTCTCGATCCTACCCATCAATTCCACTCTCCTAAATTCGTCCTCATCCTATCTTCCCTTTGCCCCCTTTATATCCTCCATAATATTTTTAATACTTCCTTGCTCTACCGTCTACTTGATTCCCTCATCCCCCCTTTATCCCTCCTAATCCTCTTGACCTAATTAATTTACCCTACCCTTCTTTGATCGGCTAACACTTTAAATCCTCTTTCTTGGCTCTATAGCTTTAACATCACTTTTCCCCTATCTCTTCCCCTTCCTATCATCCCCAACCGCATTGATTTTACTCATCTATGCCAAACTTGTATTTTCTGCCTTATTCCCTCTAACTCTTACACCTAGCCTTTATACCCTCTGCATACCTTCCATACTCTTTTTTGATAGCTTTTTTTTACTCTCTACCTCATCCTCATTCTTTCCCTCCCTCTCTTTCTCGACACTCTCGATCCATCCCATATGTTCTATTTTTCTACGATCAATCCCATCTCCTCTACACATTATATCGAACCTATTTTTCTCGTCAGAAACTTCCACACTCTTTTTATATCTTCTTTTGTGACCCTCTCCCCCATCCTTCTTCCCCTCCCTCTCTTTTACAACCCTCTTGATCCGACCCACACGTTCTATACTTGTACGTTCGAGCCATTTTCATATTCCCATTACATCCAATCTCTTTACCTCTCTTAGGTATTCCATAGACTTATTCTACCTTCTTTCGTATCTGCTTAGCTCATCCTCCTCCTCCTTCTTTTTCCTTACATTCTTAATCCTTACGATTTAACCCCCATGTTCAGCACTTCTACGATCAATCATATCCCATCTACCCATTACATCCAACCTACACAAACCCTCTACATCCACTGATCTCTTTTTTATACCGTCTCTTGTTACTCTCTACCTCATCCTCCTTCTTTGATTGCCTCTCTTTCGCAACCCTTGCAATCTATATTTTTCATACTCTTTTATATATCTTCTTTTATGAATCTGTACCTCATCCTCCATCTTATTTCCCTATCTTCTTCAATCCTTACGAACCAACCCACATGTCCTCCGCTTATACGATTGATCCTATTCCTTCTACCCATTACATCTAACATGTTACTCGCTTTATATCTTCCATACTCTTCTCTATAACTTATTTTGTGACTCTGTACCTTATCTTCGTTCTTCGTAATCCTCTTCTTCCCAAACCTCTCAATCCAGTCCACATGTCCTAAACTTTTACGATCGATACCATTTTCTCTACTCGTTACATCCAACCTGTTTGCTCGCTCTATATCTTCCATACATTTTTCTGTACCTCCTTTTATGACTCTCTAACTCATCTTCCTTCTTCGCCTTCCTCTCTTTCCCAACCTTTGCAATCTAACCTATGTACAAGTCCTACACTTCTACTATCAAGCCTATCGCCTCTACCCATTACATCCAACCTATTTACCTCCTATATATCTTCTAGACACTTTTGTATACCTTTTTTTGTGACACTGCCTTATCATACTTTTTCCTCTTTCTCTGTTTCCCAACCCTCTCGATTCAACCTACATGTCCTACACTTCTAAGATCGATCCTGTCCCATATAACCATTACATCCAATACATTCACTCCCTCTACGTCCTCCATACTCTTTTTATATACTGTCTTTTGTGACCTTCTACCTCATCTTCCTTCTTCCCCTTCCTCTCTTTCCAACCCTCTCGATCCAACCCGCATGTTATACACTTCTATCAATTACCTAAATTTCTCTACTCATTACATCCAATTGATTTATTCGCTCTATATCTTTCACACTCTTTTCTATGCCTTCTTTTGTGCCTCTCTATCTCACCCTTCTTCTTCTCCTTCCTCCCTTTCTCAAATCTCTCAATCCAACACACATGACATGCACTTCTACGATCGATCCCATCGTTTCTAATCATAACATCCACCCTATTTACCCCCTATATATCTTCTGTACACTTTATTATACCTTCTTTTACGACGCTCTACTTCATCGTCTTTCTTCCTCTTTCTCTTCTTGCCAAACCTTTTGATCGAAATCGTATGTTCTACACTTTTAAGATCGATCAAATTCCCTCTACCCATTACACCCAACCTACTTACGTCCTATATATCTTCTATGCACTTTTTTATACCTTATTTTGCGACTTTCGACCTCATCATCTTCCTTCCTCTTTCTCTTTTTCCCAAACCTCTCGATGTATATCCTTCTATATCCTCCAGACTCCTTTTTACACTGTCTTCCATGGCTGATACCCTCCTCCTTACCCCTAACATACACTGTAAAAACTATAGATCTTTTTTTTGACCGTATCATTTTTTGCGTGTCCTTTTTTGAACATAATAAATGCATGCTATTATTTTCAATGTAAAAATGATGAAATCTGAGTTTCCATCAGTGGTTTCATTGTAGTAGCACTCGAGATTAGTTTTTCTGACTCTTATTACCTTCTTTTCTTATAGCTTTTTCTGCGATTCGCCCGTAAACACACTCGTGGCCCTGCTTCCCTCCTTTGCCCCTTTATCACATCATCAAACTACATTATCCTACACTATATTTATCAACACTTCTCTTCCGCTATCCTTCTTCTCTCCTCATCGACACAACCCTCTTTCCCTAACCCCTTAACCCCACTCCTTATGAATTTTGAATCTCTCAGATACAAAATATAATATTCCAAATTTGACGTTGAGGTGCCTGGTTTCAATACGAGTGGAGTTTGTACTCAGTGTTTTGACAAATTTATAATTTTTAGATTTATTTAATATAAACATTCAGTTTTATTAAAATGTTATCCTTCTCAAAAACTGTTAGATTTCCATAGATGCCTCATATTTTGTAGAGCAGAACCAATGAAACAAAATATGAGGCATCTTGTCAAATCTACCAAAACAGTTTTTGGAAAGGATAACATTTAAATGATAACTACATTTTTATGTTAAGATACATGTAAAAATTGCCTTGTTTAGCAAGCGTTAGAGTAAAAACTTTACATTTTTTGAATTGGTTTCGGTCCAAGTTTTGACCCGCATAAGGTTAAAAATTACAAGAAAAAAAAAAGAATAGACTTTTACATTTTTACTTCAAGTAATTTTCTTTGCATTAGGTATGCGGTCCTTTGCACAAATCATTAATAAAGTAGCTTTTTAATACAATTCTTTGTCGGAATCTTATTTGCACACCCCTCGTTTGAACATTAATCATTTTTGCAATATGCAGTGTGCAGTATACGTATGAATGTATCGAGATTGCTATTACGAATGTTAAGACAATACATTCACAAGAGAAGATTGAAAACGAACAAACTCGTATAAATTGGGTCTTCCCTAAATGGGATAAATTTCAATCTTCCGACAATTGTGGTAGTTTGTAGAAATTCCCTTTGATGGTTGTAGAAATCATCCAATGGTGAGAAATCGAAAGTAATACGATTCAGACTGTTTTGCAAATCAGACAAAACTTTCCCCTGCGATTATAAATTGTGGATGTCGTTGTAGGTATAAGTATGGATTTATGACTGATAACGAGATCAATATTCAGCATTGTAGAAAAATTAATAGCCTGCCAGATACATTCAGGGTGAAAAGTGAATGCAGTTTGAATACATGAAAAAGAAATAACAAATAATTTAGATATTACATCTGAGCATAGGTTTTTACGAAATCCTGAGTGAAAATAAAGCCCAGGACAAAAGTACCGAAGAAGTCTCACTTGTTCCCTTTTTTATCAGGACTTTTTTCGACAAAAATACGAGAAAAGTCTTACTTAATTCTATAAAATTGTCAAAAATTATTATTATTTAGGACTTGTTAAATTTAAAAAAAAATTAAGTGAAACTTTTCCGGTACTTTTGTTCTAAAAAGTCCTGTTAAAACCGGACACATTTTTAATTTAACTGGTACTTTAGTTCAATTTCAGCAGGATATCTTTGGAAAATAAATCCCATAAATAAAAAATTATTCAGAACTTGCGAAAATAAAAAAATAAAAATTGAGTAGGACTTTTTCGGTACTTTTGTCTCAAAAAAGTCGAGATCACACTTGCACCCTGTGTGGTGGACTTGGGTATCTACGGGGTGCAAGTCTGAGAAGTAGAAAGCAGTGGGACTCTCTTTTTATCCTGGGGAGTTATAAAAGAGAGGTTCGTTCCAATGTTGGTAGTTTATCGTTTTGTCGTTAGGTTCGCCAAAAAGCAGAATCAAGCTAATCCTTTTGGCCCTGCATGACCAGTTGAAGGTCTCTTTTCAGACAAATAGTAGAATACTCGTCTACTGCGATGGCGCTGTTCTCGTGGTGCTGCTGATAAGGCTCATTTTTTTCTTTCGTTTTACAGATTTTACCGATTTTACCGACGATTTCCAGAGTCCTTATTATTTTCATGAGTTTTACTTTTAGGGAATGAACCAGATGTTCTTGACCATGAAATTGATGATGACCCAGTAGACATTCTCGAAAACTCGGACATGATCTTGGCCGTTTTTAATGTTGATTTCGCCCAAGATCGAAGAAATAATAAGCAATAATAATGCGATCTCTCATCGTGGCGGGTGTTCGTCGAGTGGGAGAAAGAGGAAATGAAGCCGCTTTTGCACACAAGCCTCAATTATAACGGCTCACGCGAAAATGCAGTTTAAATTGCAGGCTCGCATCACTTTGGTGCGTGAATACGTTTTGGCCAGGACGGCCAATGTCGGTTTGAAATGATCCAATCAAATATTCGTGCTTTTTGTCTGACGGTAATGCGAGACCTCAACCCGTTATCCTGAACGAGAGAACATTGCGAGAAAATGAAGTCAAATGCACAGTCGTATGCGTGAAGACGAGAAAAAAATGAGACCATGCTACGTAAAAAGAGTGCAATTTAAATTCACTATGAGTGCAAGAGGTAAAAGGGATCGTAAAAATTAAGTTGAAATTGGAGACGAAATAATTTGCAGGGCGTCAAAAGCTGAAGATACAAATGGAGGTGAAAGGAGGTTCTTATATTGATCATGTCATCCTAAAAACTCATAAAATCGTTTCTTTTTCTCCCTTTTCCAAAGTTTCGTTCACAGGGTTTGGTCAGGAAAAAGTCAGGAATTTGGAAAAAAAAATTCCAAATGTTACGAAATTTCTGTAAGAAGCACTTTAAGGAACTGTAAAGAATGATCCTCGAAATGAACAGGTTTGTCACTCAGTGACCCTTCTAGTTTCGGTCGGGTATCCGCTCGTCCGTTCGTCGTACTTTTTTCTAAAAAGGGGAAGTGAGGGTAACTTTTAACTTCTATCTCAAAATTCACAACTCACAAGGGGTGGAGAAGTAAGAGAAATGAGCAGAAACTAGGGTAGAGGAAGTAGGAGAAGTTGTGGGAAATGAGGAGTGGGTAAGTAGGAGAAGGTGGGAAACAAGGGGTAGATAAGTAGGAGAACTGGTGGGAAATAAGGGGTTGGTAAGTAGGAGAAGTGAGGGGAATTGAGGAAGGAAGTGACGAGGGAGAAGTAGATGAGAAAGAAGTTGGGGAGGGGAGGGAATGGAAGGTTGATGTGTGGGGGGAGGAGTAGTAGGAGAGGAGAGCATAAGTAGGGGAATTTATGGGGAGTAGGGGAGGGAAAGTATAAGAGAGGGAGGTTTGAACGACTTATTGACGTCCTAATAAGCTGCGATATCCTTTGTTATAGGCACAAGGCGTTTACTTTGACTATTTTTTTTTATTCACTTTTAAGTCACTTTTTTAAGATGAAGTCACTATAGTCACTTTTTTTAATAAAAAAATTATTTCAGTCACTTTTCTTTCATTAAATTAACTCATGGGTGAACCACTTTTGAATTCTGGTCTATACACTTATTTCATTTGTTTTCTCGTAGAATTTCATATTTCGCATTGGACTTCATATTTGTCATATGTTACTGTTTTTTTAAAATAAAATTTACGTCGTGTTTCAGAGCTTGTATTATGTTATCTTCGACATATGACGTAAGCTTGACAAAACAAAAAAAAACATGAAATGCGAAAAATGAAATGTGGAACGTGAAATGTGAAATTATATACATAACCGACCCCTTCGTGTACACCTATACTTGCATTTTCTTGAATCATCTTAAAAATATTTTAGAGTATTTTTAAAGATCGCAATAAATTTTTAATAAATGTTAATAATTGGAAGAGACCTATTAGGTTTTAAGATACTTTAAAAGATTCCAATGAATTTTACTATATTCCCGAGGATTTCAATGATTTTAAGGGATGTAACATTTTTCAAGGTATTTTAATATATTTGCAAAGGATTTATCAACCATAATTGAAAGATTTCGTAGGGTTAAAATTTTTTTTAAATATTTGAAGGGTTTTCAAAGAATTTCAAAGATTTTAGGGTATTCCTAAAAATGCAAAGATATTTTTAATTGATGTTAATACTCCAAAGGTATTTCTAAGGGTTTTAAATATGATAGGGTATTTCAAAGATTCCACGGCATCTGCAAGAGATTAAAAAAATTTCAAGTGATTTCCAAGAAATTTAATGGATTTAAACAAATTTTTAAGCGCTTGTAAAGAACTTTCTAGAATTTCACGGGATTTTATAATATTATGATGGATTTCAAAGAATTTATTCACGAAAAAAGAGAGCATTTGTAGGGTATCAAAGATTTGAAAAGCTTTTCAAATATATTTTTTTCAACTAATTTGAATTTTTCGAATTCTACTGATTTCTTTTAAATTCCTCTAAATTCACTTCAGTTTGACTGAAATCAATGGTATTTTTTAGAATAAAATTTTTTTTTCCAATTTCTTTGAATTCTTTGAAATTTTATTTGAATTGCTTGGAAGTCTTATAAATTTTTATAAATTTTATCGAATTCTTTTGAATTCTTCTAAATTCTAAAAATTTTCGGTTTTTCCAGAACTCTTAAACTTTTTGTCCACTTTTCACTTAGTGAGGTAATAATTATAGCAAGTAAACAAACATAATTGTTTAAACAATTTATTTTTGCTCATAACTATCTTTTCTAAAAGTAGTGCTAGAAAGTTTGCGGGTTTTTTTTCTGAAATTTTTAGTTTTTCTTTGACTTAATTAATGCTAATATCAGTAATAATAAGAGACATATTAAAAATGATTCTCTCTTACGTTTATTCATTATTTAATGGGTGGAAAAGCAAAATGACGTAACTGATAAAATGGCAATTGTGCATGAAAGCGAAAAGACATTGTGTAAATTCGAAATCGCAAATTACCAAAAAAATTAAAACCTTCTTCCGAGCTGACGTATTGCTTAATCGATACCAAAGAAGTTTAAATAAAAAGCAGTTTCCAGTTATGAGAAAGTGTTGGCCAAAGATATGATCATGTCGGGTTGACACCATTTTTTACCCTAAGTCGAATTGAGACAGTGAGCAGAAATGAATTACTCAATTAAAAAATAAACTGATGATCCGTCCCCAACTAAGATGATGCATTACTGAATACAGGGAAAAAGTTTCATAAAAAAATCATTAAGTTCTGAGGAAAGTAAGTTTTAATTTTGAGGTTAGAATTTCATGGGTTCTCAAAAGTGTGTGAAAATCGTGATAAAAATGATCATTTTCATTTTTTTTTTCAAATGGTGACACGTCCCTGAGATTTTGAATTGATAAACATGGAAAAAAATGTTTATCGAAAAAAGTTTTTCGGTTCCGAGAAAATAAATCTTCAATGAGACTGTTTCACAGTGTGACGGACGATTTTTCGCTTCAAGGTGGTGATAAATAATAAGATCTACATTTTTTGTTGTTGAATCATATAGATATTGAAATATATGCCTCTCGCGAATATCATAAATAAATTGTTTAATTACAAAAGTCTTTATTTTGATTGGATCTGAAAATATAACTTTAAGGTATTCCTACCATAAAAAATAAGACTTCAAAAAAGTCGTTTTAACACAATGTTTATTTGAATTTTGGAGAATTTTCTAGCAAAAAACTCTATTTTCGAAAATTGTCAGTTACCTCCTTTTGACTTTCCACCCTTCATTTCATATACTATACAGCAAAAGTAAAGTTAAGTTTTTTCATAGAAAACCGTAACTCTCTACCATCTATCTATGAAAAAATAGTTCTAAACAATAATAAGGTGTTTAAAAAGTTATGTTTCTTAACTTGCATTAATTATTACTGTGCTAAGTGAAAAGTGGGAGAAAAGTTAAGACTTTCAGATAAAAGCGCAACTATCTAGCCTTGATATAATATAAGATAGTTATAAACAATAATAATTTGTCGAAACAATTATGCTTACTAAATTGCAATTGTTACAACCTCACTTTAAGTGAGAAATGAAAAAAAGTTGAGAATTTCAGTAAAAGCCGCAACTTTCTAACATTATTCAGAGAGGATATTATTATAAATAATAATAAATTGTTTAAGCAATCATTCCTGCTAACCTAAATCAATTATGACATCAATCTAATTAAAAAGTTGACAAAAGTGGAAAATTTTAGAAAAAACTGCAACTTCCTAGCATTATTTTTAAAGAATATTATTATAAATAATAAATAGTTTAAACAATTATTTCTTTTGAATATAACTGTCCGCTGCCTCGCTCTAACTGAAAATTATAAAAAAAAGTTCAAAAGTTTGGAAAAAACCGCGGTATTTCCGGTACTTTAGCAATTTTTCATAAACAGAAAATTTTGGAAATTTTTGGATTAGGGGAGCGGCGGCGAATGCGGCGCAGCGGCTAATATGGCGCGTTCGAGTTTTCGAATATTAACGCATTTTCTGCTTGTGTAGGTAGTTTCATTACATGTATATATGTTTTCAACGTTACATTATTGAAAAATTGGGATAATTAAATTAATTGCCTGATTTTTATGACGAAAAGTTAGTTTTGGTTCTTTCGCTTATATTGTCAGAGTAGCTAAAAACAAGTGAAAAATTACAGAAGTTTCATGTAAACTTGTAGATTTTTTTGGAAATATACTGTTCCGAGTTTCTTCAATGCTTTAAAGTTTAACATTTTGAGTAAAATTAATAAACTTTTATGTAAAAAATCTTTATTAAATACTATTCACATGCGACTAATATGGCGCATTCGGGTTGTACCTTGTCTTAATATTATAATTTAATATAAAGAAATGTTTAAAAAGTTTCCCCATTGATAATTATTTAAATATATCCTTCATTATGTTATTTTTCATATTGGTGAGTCATTCTGCACTGTTAACAAAAAAAAATTTTCTTGACGTTTCAGCAGATATAACCCTCAAATTATTGTGAGACATTCTTCACTTTTAAAAAAACATTTTTTCTTGAAATTTCGGCAGACATAATCCCTCAAATATAATAATAATATTAAACGTATATATATTTATCTTATTTTTATTAAATTTTACTAATTTTTCTTCATAATTTGTTTTTTATTCAATAATTATGAATTTAAATCGAAACGCGCCACATTACCAAACAAGGTGGGACAACTTGGCGCAGATGCACTTTTTGGAAAACACATTAATTGACTGTTTTAATGAACTTCAATTAAATTATCTCTATGCATAGAGTATTGGTAAGATATTGGCCTAAAGAAAATACATTTTATTACAATATTTTACTTTATATTTAAATTTTAATCGTGCATTTTCCTTTATGTGCGCCGCATTCGCTGCCGCTCCCCTACCTCCAAAAAGCTTTGGATATCTTAAATTTCTAGAAATTTCCGAAAATTTACAAATTTACCAAAAATTTCTCATTATATCTGATACTCTCTTGTCAGCTCGTACAGAAAACTTAACACTCGTGTGGAACTGCCTACTTTCCGCACTTGTAGCACAATATACTGTTAAAAAAACGCGTTAATTTTATTGTGGATTCGAACAAATATGGGGGCGATATGCATGAAAATTCGAAGAAAAAAAAAACTTCCAATGCATTTGTGGACCAGACCAATGCTTAATTAATTTGGTCATTTAATTTTTGACTGATTAAAGGGATTTTAAATCATTTACACAATACTAAAAGTGCATTGTCTATTATAGACGAAGCTTCGTGTAGTGCACTGTTACTTTGCAGGAATTAAGCGATACTATCGCCTATAGATATTAGACACAGTGACATATCACGTGGGTCGCCCCCCGCATACGCGTAATGTTACGTGGAAGTTCACGTACAGTACTATCGCAGAATTGATCTACGTAAGCTCCCTGACTGTGGGCACATTTTATGTACCTGCAAAAAAACCTTATAATCGACAGGCTCGATTTATCCACAAAAAGTTTCTATAAAGGGCATAACGAAGTTGGATATTAATCACCGTCGATGAACATTTTTACTCCTATTCATTCAGCTCTTATCTCCGATCCTACAGTCTGATTGCAAATTGAATCATAGAACGAGTACTCATTGTGAAAAACCCCTAATCCCATGCATTTTTTTACATTTTAAATTTCTATCTGTATAAATTAATCAGTAAGATTAACGAAAAGAGATATATATCATACGCTAGCTGAAGTAACGTAAGTAAGATGATGGCCACTAGGATGGTCCCAAAAAATTTTGTTTTGAATTTTCGTGCATTTCGTTCCATAATTTTTCTTAATCCACAAAAAAATAAATGAATTTGTTTAAAATATAAGATTTAGAGGTTCCGAAAGCTCAATGAAGTTCAACACGTATTCTTCATTAGAACAAAAATACGTTTTTGTAAATTTTATTCAAAATCGTCAATATTAGGTGAATCGAGTTGAAAATCAACATTTCTGTTCACAGTCAGCTATAGAATACAAAGGTATAATGATTTTTTTCAATATCACCCCCATAACTCTGTTTTATGTGAACACAGGAAAACCCCATAAGTGAAAATTTGGGTTTTGCGCGTTTTTGGCGATAATTATGATTTTTTGCAGTCTTTTGAATGCAAATTGTTTGTAATACATAAAATACTACTTTTTACTTACAATGACATGTTTAAATGAATTATTGAAACAATTTATTATTGTTTTTAGCAATTTTCTCTTCGACTTTTCAGTTATATCGAGGCAGTGATCAATTAGGTTTACTAGAAATAATTGTTTAAACAATTTATTATTATTTTTAATAATATTTTCTTTGGCTAATGTCAGAAAGTTGCACATTTTCTAAAATTTTCTGCTTTTTGTCTACTCTTCACTAAGTGTGTGGTATCTAATAATTATTAACATTTATCTGAAATAATTGTTTGAACAAATAATCATTGTCTATAAATATCTTCCCCGATAGTAATGCTAGATAGTTGCGGTTTTTTCTGAGATTTTTAGCTTATTCTCCACTTTTTACTTAGTGAGATAATAATTAATGGAAGTTAACAAATATAATTGTTCAAAAAACTTATTATGGTTTATAACTATCTTCTCTGAGAGTAATGCTAGATAGTTGCGGGTTTTTCTGAAATTTTCATAATTTAGATTTTACGCATTTCAAGTTCTAAATTGTTCATTTTTTTTCAATTTTCGATTATAACATTCCCTAATTATCCGAGGAAGTCGTACATCTTTCAAAAGATTCATAGGGCCACATAGGTAAATTGGATTTTTTCACACACCCAGAAATAGGATAGGATAAGATAACAGAAAAATTTGATTCTTAGAATTCAATTTTAGAAAATTCGTTTTTTTATTGAAAATATTTCTTTTTTCAATGAAAATTCGAGTATTTCATTTTTGGTTCAAATTTGTTTATTTTTCGAAAATTCAACTATTTGGTTGAAAATTTACGTGATTTGTTAAAAAGTCGTCTTTTTGGTACAAAATTAATCTTCTTGGTTGCAAATTCAACTGTTTTGTAGAAAGCTCTTTTCGAATTGAAAACTCAACAATTTGACTCAGAGTTTTTTCGTTATTGACTAAAAAATTTGTCTTGGTTGATAATTCAACTCTTATTTAAACATCGTCTCTTTTGAAAATTCACCTCTTTTAGTAGGAATTTAACCTTTTTTGGTTGAAAATGTAACTGTTTGCTTTAAAATGAACTTTTTTTTGTTGAAAATTTATATTTTCAGGTTCAAAATCAAACTGTTTCGTAGATTATTTATCTTTACGGCTTAAAAATTGAACCATTTGATAGAAAATTTAACTGCTCTTAGAAAATTCGTTTCTTATATTGAAAAATAATTTTCTTAAATGTAAACGTAAGTATTTCATTTTGGGTTAATATTTCATCCTTTTTGGTTTTGAAATTCAACTATTCAGTTAAAAACTTATGTAATTTGTTGAAAATTTGTCTTTTTTGGTAGAAAATTAATCTTATGGGTTGAAAATTCATTTGTTTGCTTTAAACATGATTTATTTTGTTGAAAATATACGTATTTTGTTGAGAATTCATCACTTTTAGTAGAAAATTATTTTCGTGCTTGAAAATTTATCTTTTCATTTAAAAAATGAATCATTTGGTTAAAAAGTCAACTGTTTTGTACAAAGCTCGTCTTTTTGGCTTAAAAATTCAACAGTCTGACTTATTTTTTTTCTTTGTTGGCTGAAAAACCTCTTTTGATAGAAATTTCATCTTTTTGGGTTAAAAATACAAGTTTTTTGTTGAAAATGTATGTCTTTTGTTGAGAATTCATCTTTCGTTGAGTATTCGTTTTTTTTTAATAAGAAGCTAATTTTCTTCGTTGAAGATTTATAATTGTAGATGAACATTCTTTCTTTTTTTTTCGTTCCAAATTAATTTTTTAAACTTTTATTGAAAATTTCCATTTTCGGGTTGAAAATGTAACACTTTTGTAAAAAGTTCGTCTTTGTTGGTTGAAAATTGAACTATTTCGTTGAAAGTTTATATATTTTGTTAACAATTCATCTGTTTTAGTTGAAAATTATTTTCATGGTTGAAAATTCCTCTTTTTCGTTAAAAATGTAATTATTTTGTCGAAAATAGAACTATTTTGTATAAAGCTACTCTTTTTGGCTTGAAAATTTTACATTTTGGATGAAATTTTTTTTCTTCAATGACTAAAAAATCTCTTTTGGTAGAAATTTCATCTTTTTTGGTTAAAAATAGAACTGTTTGTTTGGAAAGGAATCTGTTTTGGTTCATTCAACGGGTTTTCTGAAACTTTAATTATGCTAAAATGAATTAAAAGTCATCTTTTGTGCTCGAAAATTCAACAGTTTTGTTAAAAATGCTACTACCATAACAGTAAGATTAATAAATAGTTTTGTAGCCCCCCCAATAAATTTGTAGCCCCCCCCCCAATCGTCTTAATTTATTTGTGTGGTGGTACACAAATTAGAGATCCTAACAAAAAGCGGTACGTGGCTTAACATTTCGGAGAAGAACCTTTATCTTGATGAATTGTTTATAAAAATTGAGACGTTTTGTTTCTGAAAAACTTAACTTCAGATTCGGAATCAGCACACTTGAAAACATATAGATAACACGTTTCAAGTAAATGCAATAATTTTTTGAAATATTTGCCCATCAAGTTGGATCCGCCCTTTTGTTTTTTTTCTTCAAATTTTAAGTTTAGATGTGGAATCAGCGATCCAAGAAACCTTATATACAGGGTGTCCAAAAAGTAACGAAACACCTCAATAATTTTCCAGGTAAAATATTTTTCAAATAGGTCAATGTCATTTTTGAAGTAACTTTTAACGAGGAATCCAGTGGTGCCCTTGAATTTGACCTTGAGCTTGACCTTCGAGGTTATTTCAAGGTCAATTTGTTTTTTTTTTTAAAAGTGGGAACCACTATTTTTGACAACCGCAATCGAAAGAGCAGGAAATTTTAGGTCCAAACATGTACTCAGGTCATGGGTCAAGGGTGACCTTGAACTTCAGCTGAAGGTTATTAGGCTTGACCCAGGTATGGGGCGGGTCCAATCTGTACTGCTGCAGCTCAGGTGTTTACGAAAAACGTAATAACAATTTATTTTCGTACATTTTAGTGGCCTTGCGGACTTTTGACCACGGAACCGGGTCTCCTAGCCCTCCTTTAGTGTGGCGGAAAAAAGTTTCGTAAGATTTATCCGGGTTTTAGGGTATTTTTGATTTCGAAGAATAACATTGAGACGCGAGAAGTTGATCTCCAAGGTAAATGATCTTGGAAATATAGGCTCAGTGAGGCATTGCTCATCCAGAACTTGAATTCGCAACAGGGGAAAGTAAAGTTGTGAACGAGTGGAGCGCGTACATCGACACTTAGCTTATCCGAAATTTATGACTCCAAAAGGAAGAATTATTGATTGAAAATGGCCGTGGTCATTCGTCATGCTCGTGCTCTTTGCTTTTTGCTTTTCGAAGTATCGATAACGCAGGTATGGGACTAACTCGTATACATACAGTACCGCAAGTGCACGCAATCCATATCCATTTCGCGAGTTTCAGAAAAAAACGAGTCGATCCCTTCACCCTTTTTTCCCGATACATCGAGTTTAGAACTCAAAAACGCCCTGTGTGGCTCATTTGCTCTGAATTCCCGTTAATTGCCAGTAAACATCGAGACCGACACGAGAAACTCCCCGGCGCCAAGATGTTGGCACGTCCGGTGCGAAAAACTGCACCTCAGGGAAAGAATGCAGATTGCTGAAGCAACGAATCACATACAGGAGCGACCTTCTATCGGTACATTGACATTGACTCGGTACATAACGACCACGACGCGTGATAACCATTATAATTTGTTATACGCTTCATTATGCGAGGCTTTTGCCAATAAGAGAGTAATAAATAATAGACATCTCAGGTGTAAAAGCACACTACATCAGGCGTTTTTCTTTATTTTGTACTTCTGAAATTAATATTTGCCGAGGGGTTAATCACTAGCAATTTTCAACACAGAAATAACTGATGGTTTGGTGATCTGAGGTAGAAATTGCGGTCTGGATTTGAAAGAATCATGTCTCGTTTTCCCTATTTATGATTGGGCGCTGATCGGAATGAATAGAGAGGGTCAGACTAGTTCTGTAACGCTATTTTAGCCGGGCTCTATCTAGAACTTTTAATCAGGTCCTAAAGGGAACAACCTCCCATCGCCCGTCCAGACCGTCTCTGTTTTCCAGTACGTTTCAAATTCAGCTGTGATAGAAATATATGTCAAAAACGATTCGTAAAAAAAAAATGAATAAGAATATTCAATTTCGTACGAATTTTGATACATAAATTCAAACGTTTGTATTTCATTGCTTGAAAACATTTTTTTGCATATATTTGTATTACACAAGATCTGAATATTAAACATTTGCGCCCTCCTATGCCAATTAATTATTTTCACTATTTTTCACTGGCTTTAGCTTGTTTACTAAAGTGTAACTTAGTAAATACAAACTTCTGAAGATGGTACTTGTATTATATATAATGCAGCACCATCTTCGTGAAGTTCAACTGGGTTATGCTGAATAAGGCCCGATCAGTTCTTGACTAGAACTTTTTGGTCCTTTTATCTTAATCATGACCCAACTGAAGCTCTGCTGAAATACAAGATTGGTGCCTAACTAGACGCACATCGTTTTTCTAGGCACACATATTGGAAAACCTTAACAGTGTCTTAAATGGTCCTGACTAGAACTTACTAGTCCAGTTGTTCTAGTGAGATGTAGACCACTGCCCTACTTGAAATGGGCAAAAATGGGGCAATTTCTACATTGGATGTTGGGGCTCAAACGAGGGGCAAAACACTTCTAAAAATACGGTCCAGTGGAGATGGATTTCACCGGATTATATCGGATTACCCTGGATTATCTCTTTACACAGAATTACTCTGTACTACTCCACCTAAACTAGACGCACGACAATTTTCAACCAAAAAGGATTGATTTTTAACAAGGTTGTTGAATTTTCAACCAAAGACATAAATTTTCAACCGTACAGTTAAATTTTCAACTTAGAAAGATCAATTTTCCACCATACAGTTCAATTTTCAACCAAAAAAATATAAATTTTCAACCGTACAGTTAAATTTCCAACTTATAAAGATCAATTTTCCACCATACAGTTGAATCTTCAACTAAAAAAAGATAAATTTTCAACCATACAGTTGAAATTTCAAACAAAAAAAAAAAATTTTCAACCGTACAGTTAAATTTTCAACTTATAAAGATCAATTTTCCACCATACAGTTGAATTTTCAACTAAAAAAAGATAAATTTTCAACCGTAAAGTTAAATTTTCAACCTGGAAAGATCAATTTTTCACCATACAGTTGAATTTTCAACTAAAAAAAGATAAATTTTCAACCGTACAATTAAATTTTCAACATAGAAAGATCAATTTTTTACCATACAGTTCAATTTTCAACCAAAAATATAAATTTTTAACAGTACAGTTAAATTTTCAACTTTGAAAGATCAATTTTCCACCACACAGTTGAATTTTCAACCAAAAAAGATAAATTTTCAACCGTACAGTTAAATTTTCAACTTAGAAAGATCAATTTTTCACCATACAGTTGAATTTTCAACCAAAGAAGATCAATTTCCAACCGTACAGTTAAATTTTCAACTTAGAAAGATCAATTTTCCACCATACAGTTGAATTTTCAACCAAAAAAGATAAATTTTCAACCGTACAGTTAAATTTCCAACATAAAAAGATCAATTTTCCACCATACAGTTGAATTTTCAACTAAAACAAGATAAATTTTCAACCGTACAGTTAAATTTTCAACTTAAAAAGATCAATTATCCACCATACAGTTGAATTTTCAACTAAAACAAGATAAATTTTCAACCGTACAGTTGAATTTTCAACCAAAAAAGATAAATTTTCAACCGTACAGTTAAATTTTCAACTTAGAAAGATCAATTTTCACCATACAGTTGAATTTTCAACCAAAGAAGATCAATTTCGAACCGTACAGTTAAATTTCCAACATAAACAGATCAATTTTTCACCATACAGTTCAATTTTCAACCAAAAAAGATAAATTTTCAACCGTACAGTTAAATTTTCAACATAGAAAGATCAATTTTCCACCACACAGTTGAATTTTCAACCAAAAAAGATAAATTTTCAACCGTACAGTTAAATTTTCAACTTAGAAAGATCAATTTTCACCATACAGTTGAATTTTCAACCAAAGAAGATCAATTTCGAACCGTACAGTTAAATTTTCAACTTAGAAAGATCAATTTTCCACCATACAGTTGAATTTTCAACCAAAAAAGATAAATTTTCAACCGTACAGTTAAATTTCCAACATAAACAGATCAATTTTTCACCATACAGTTCAATTTTCAACCAAAAAAGATAAATTTTCAACCGTACAGTTAAATTTTCAACTTAGAAAGATCAATTTTCCACCACACAGTTGAATTTTCAACTAAAAAAAGATAAATTTTCAACCGTACAATTAAATTTTCAACATAGAAAGATCAATTTTTTACCATACAGTTCAATTTTCAACCAAAAATATAAATTTTTAACAGTACAGTTTAATTTTCAACTTAGAAAGATCAATATTCCACCATACAGTTGAATTTTCAACTAAAAAAGATACGTTTCAAACAATACAAAATCGTTCAGCAAATTATTTAAATTTTCGAACGAAGAGATGAATTTTCATCTAAACTGACAAACCTCCAATCGGAATAGTTATATTTTCAGTTTAAAGAAATCAGAAACCAAAAAACAATGATTTTTCAACAAAATAGTTACATTCTCAAACAAAGAGATGAATTTTCAATTAAATGAAGAATCTTCATCCAAAAAAATGTTTTCTTAGAATAGTTGTTGAATTTTCTGAAACGAAGTATAATTTTTAACGAAATAGTTGAATTTCCAACCAAAAACATGAATTTTTAACCAAGAATATTAATTTTCTACAAAAAAATACGGATTTTCTCCTTTTTTGCTTGAATGCGAACAGAATTAATAGAATATTCTTATATTTTCGATTCGAAATTCATCTCGTTTGTTTAAAAATTCTACTATTTGATTAAAAATTAAATTATTTTGTTGAAAATGCAACTATTTCGTTAAGAAGTAATATTTTTTGGTGGAAGATTCATCTCTTTGGTAGAAAATTTAAGTATTTTGTTGAAAATTAGTTTCATTTTTAGCTGAAAATTGAATTATTCAATGGAAAATTTAACTATTCCGTTTTCTGTTGAAAATTGATTTTTTTAGTTAAAAATTCAATTATTTGGTTGAAAATTTATCTTTTTTTTTTGTTGGAAATTCAACTATTTGGTTGAAATATTGTCTTTTTTTCGTGGAAAATAATTCTTCTTAATTAAAAAATCATCTTTTTGGTTAAAAATTTAACTCTGGTTGAATTTGAATTATTTTTATGAAAATTCACTATTTTTTAAGATTCATCATTTTGGTTTAAAACTCATCACTTTGGTTAGAAATTTAATTATTTTTTCGAAAATTCATTTTTTTTGTTTGAGAATTAATTTTTTACATAGAAAGTGAAAGTATACCATTTTTAGTTGAAAATTGATATTTTTAATTGAAAATTTACATTTTTTACTTGAAAATTAAAAACTTTAGTTGAAAATTTATGTAGTTTATTAAGAAAATTTTTTGGGGTTGAATACATGTCTTTATCATGATATTTAACATATTTTGTTGAAAGTTTATCTTTCTTGGTTGAGAAGTCATTTTTCTTGTTTAGAAATTGAAATATTTTCTTGTAAACTCAATATATTTAAACTTGAAATCTCAGAAATTTGAAGCGTTCCATATTAAATTCGATCTGACATGGAAAATTCATTTTTGGTTTCGGGCTGAAAATTCAACTTTCTTTTTCGCTTTCAAATTTAACTATTGGATAAAAAATGCAACCGTTTCAAAAAAATGTAATTATATTGTTGAAAATTTCAGCGGCTCTGTTAAAAATGCCTTCTTTTGGATTAAAAACTCGTCTCTTATGGTAGAAGAGTCATGCTTCTTCATTGGAAATAAACTTTATGTTGTTAAAAATTCGTCTTTTTGGTTTGAAAATTTATCTCCTTTCATAGAAAATCTTTTTTGGTTTGAAATTCAAATATTTTTTTGAAAATGCAATATAAATTTTGACCCGATTTTAAGATCACTTCGGGCTGTGAAGCCTGATATTAAAATATTTTTCATTATTTTTCATTCATTACTGAAGTTTATAATAGTTACTTAAGTAATAGTTTAATAATAATTATAATAATAAACAATTTACATAGAGGGGTAACTCAGTTTCAATATTGAAATATACCTAAATCCAAGAATTTAAAAAATAAAATAAAAAATACAAAGAATTAAAAGGAATTGATGGTGAATTCAAAAAGCCCCATGAAAATAAAAATCAAAACTGTTTTTCTCAAAAAAAATTTTTTTAATATATAAGATACGGGTAAAAGTTCAAAGTAAAAATAGTTTTTCCAAGAGAAACCTACAAAAAGTCACATTTTGCCATTTTTTGATATTTTGAACCGTTTTTGGGTATTTCCAAAAATGTGTATTATTTTTGAAACATGGTTGTTATCCTTTCTAACTTTCAGGTAGAAAGATCATTGGTAGCATTGATTTTATTTGTTTGAAAGATAGTTTTTGAACATTAAAAATGTTATCAATAACTACCTACATACCTGAGTATTATTTCAAGCCTGTTTTTCAGGCGCAGTAAGATTGTGATGTTGCTGTTGAAAAAAAATAATATTATAAGTTAAAATTATTTTAAAATCCCTTACATCTGGAATATTGAGAAAAAGTTTTCTTTTCAAAATTTCACACCATTCACTTTAAATACACATTACATTTAATAGTATTCTGAAATTTAGGATTAGAGCCCACTATGTATAACTTTTCCGCGTGGGAATGTATCTTTTGAAAAAAATTCAAAAAACAACGTTCTTAAACGAAGAGTTAAAGAAAATAATGTCAATAATATTTTTCCTACCTAAGGATTAAAATAGAGTGACTTCTTACGCGTTCTTCAGCAGTCAGGAAGTAATAAAATTATGTTGCAAAAAATACACATTTTTGGAAATAATCAAAAAGCAGTCCGAAATATAAAAAAAATGGAAAATAATAAGAACCAAAAATTCAAGTAACTCCATTATTTTAAAAAATTCCGTATTTTCGAAAATAAATTGCCCGCTCTTTTTGGAAAACAAATTTTCAAAAATTTGTTGGCACCCTATCCTGAAACTTTTTTTAAGACAAAAAGAGCACATATACCAAGTTTCATGCCTTTTTTGATTTAAGCCTATTTTACTTATACCGCCCCGAGTATGAGCCTATTTTTCAGTTTAAAACAGTACCCTGTGTTTGAAAACACGACTCTTTCTTGAGTCAAGCTTAGTTAATAATCAGTCCAAAGCTACTGAAATTTTGGTCACATTTTACTGAATCGCAGTAAAAAAACATACTGGAACTTTAGTGATAATATAAGTTAATAATATAATCTGCAATTATTCCTGTAGCTAATGATGTGAAATAAATTTTCTGTTTCAAAAAAAAAATCTTGGAGGGTTAACTAGGTTACTTTAAAACGTGTAACTATGCGTCTACTTCCTTTTTGTTGCGTAACTTTTTCAGCACATTGAGGAAGTGTTAAATACTAAGATAAGAGAACGTCCTTGCTTCTTTAAATATTGGGAAAAAAAAGAATTTGCACATTTTTCAGCATACTTGTTCTTTTAAGTTCATGAATATTTCAGTAAGTCGATGGTACATTCAGAAACGCGACGGTGTTCCTGAGTAAGCTCAAGATATTGAATCAATTTGAATACGGAACTGAAAAATTAAAAGTGCAATAAATAAAAAATGTTGTACCAGCTGCATATTTAAAGACCTCTTGAGCAGGTTATTTTTGTTTATTTTTGTGAGTATTTTCCTTAAAGGTAAAATCAGTAAACATTAAAAGAGACGAGATCAACTCAAAAATGTACAATTTTATTTGGGTACAATTTCAATATGTTCATTATTATTTTCAGAGTGAAATATTCTTGTTTCACCAATTCTTTTGCTCTCATCCACGGAATAAATGGTCAAAAATAAAAATTCTCATAACTTCCTCACTTTTTTCGAGTGTTTTTGGCTATTGAGAACCGAGGCGCATGAATATACCCCAAATTCCATATTACCTAAGTTTCATTTGACCGAAAATCAAGTTGCCGAACAATTATTTATTATAATTTCTATTTTGTCGAATTGTCAACACACATAACCTCTATTTGTCCTAACTACCAGTTATCATAATTTCTATTGTACCGAATTCTCATTTGGCATAATTTTCGTATTTTCGAATTTTTATTCACCATAATCTTTATTTATCCTAATTTTAATGAAATCTAATTTCTGTTTTTCCGAATTTGTATTTGACATAAATGTACTTTTTCCGAACTTCCACATAACCTAATATTCATTTAGAAGAATTTCTATTTGTCATATTTTACATTCATCCAAATTATCATTTGTCATAAATTTCATTTTTCCTAATTTTCATTTATCCTAATGTCTAGGTATCCGAACTGGCATGCGCCATAATTTCAATGTCACAGAAATTTCATTTGTCCTAACAGACTTCCGTTCAGTTTCGAAGTAGTTGTTTCCCATCTAGATATATTTAGCCTGGCCGGTACGTCAGGTGAAGATGGCGCTGTGAAACACTTCCTAAATTACCAAATACATTAGGCACGAAATTCAAACGAGGTCTTTCTTTAGAAATGCATAATCAAAATGTAGCTAGTGTGTTCGGTCGGTAACATGTTCCTAAACACTAATTTGCAGACATTCGTGAAAAATCGAAAGATTGATACAGATCTGCCTAGATGAAGAATGCGAGAAGGTAAGTGCAAACTGAATTACAAAAACATAGTTTAATTTTTATTTGATCTTATCATGTACGCAATATTATCCGATTTTATGTATCAGCAACAAGGGAGGAAATGGGTTGTAGGTGTTCTGTAAATAAGTGACATTATTCTTCAATTACATTTGTCAACAATTTATTGGAAACCAATTAAAGAAGGTAAATCAGTGATCAGCGAACTTGAGAGAAAAATATTTCAGGTTGAAATTCTTTATTTCACAATAGTTGCTGAGGGGTTTATGTTTTTGCTTTCTTTAGGTAAAAGTTGCAATTCTTATTTAATCCTAATGTTACAGGGCGCATTTTATTCATTGAGAGAGTTTGTAGAAATCTCACTGGTACGTTTTTATTAAACAAATTTTATTTAAGAAAAGTATTTTTTATAAAATGAACAATTTTATACGCCCTCAGTAAAAAATTTTCAAAAAAAAAACGTACTGAAGAAAATTGTAGAAAATCCTGCAAGAAATAAAATTGTTAATTAGCTATTCGTTGATTGTAACTAATTTTGACAGAAAATTTGTTTATTATTAGTTATTTAGAGTTTTTGTGTTTTTTTCTCTGTAGGTAAAAGTTGCAATTCTTACTTAAATCAAATTTTGTAGGACTTATTTCATTTCTTGCCAGATTCTCTACCAGTCTCTTCAGTACGTTTTTATTTGAAACCTTTTTATTGAGGGCTTATAAGATTGTTCATTTTATCAAAAATACTGTTCCTAAATAAAATTTGTTTAATAAAAACGTACCAGTGAGATTTCTACAGACTCTCTCAATGAATAAAATGCGCCCTATAACATTAGAGTTAAATAACAATTGCAACTTTTACCTTAAGTGAAAGCAAAAACATAAACCCCTAAGTAACTATTGTGAAATGAACAATTTCAACCTGAAATACTTTTTTCTAAAGTTCGCCGTCAGTACTAAACTTATCTCAAGTTCAAAAATGAGCAATGTACAAAATAATTTATAAAATCGAGGAGAATTGATAATTAGTTATTTGTTAATTGTAACTAATTTTGAAAGAAAATTTGTTCATTATTAGTTATTTAGAGTTTTTGTGTTTTTTTTTATCTGTAGGTAAAAGTTGCCATTCTTACTTAAATCAAATTTGGTAGGACTTATTTCATTTCTTGCAAGATTCTCTACCAGTCTCTTCAGTACGTTTTTATTTGAAATTTTTTTATTGAGGGCTCATAAGATTATTCATTTTATAAAAAATACTTTTCCTAAATAAAATTTGTTTAATAAAAACGTACCAGTGAGATTTCTGCAGACTCTCTCAATGAATAAAATGCGCCCTGTAACGTTAGGATTAAATAAGAATTGCAACTTTTACCTAAAGAAAGCAAAAACATAAACCCCTCAGTAACTATTGTGAAATAAAGAATTTCAACCTGAAATATTTTTTTCTCAAGTTTGCTGATCACTGATTTACCTTCTTTAATTGGTTTCCAATAAATTGTTGACAAATGTAATTAAAGAATAATGTCACTTATTTACAGAACACCTACAACCCATTTCCTCCCTTGTTGCTGTTACATAAAATCGGATAATATTGCGTACATGATGAGATCAAATAAAAATTAAACTATGTTTTTGTAATTCAGTTTGCACTTACCTTCTCGCATTCTTCATCTAGGCAGTTCTGCATCAATCTTTCGAATTTTCGCGAATGTCTGCGAATTAGTGTTTAGGAACATGTTACCGACCGAACACACTAGCTATATTTTGATTATGCATTTTTAAACAAAGACCTCATTTGAATTTCGCGCCTAATGTATTTGGTACCGTAGGAAGTGTTTCACAGCGCCATCTTCACCTGACTTACCGGCCAGACTAAATACATCTAGATGGGAAACAACTACTTCAAAACTGAACGGAAGTCTGTTAGGACAAATGAAATTTCTGTGACATGGAAATTATGACGCATGCCAGTTCTGATACCTAGACATTAGGATAAATGAAAATTAGGAAAAATGAAATTTATGACAAATGATAATTCGGATGAATGCAAAATATGACAAATAGAAATTCTTCTAAATGAATATTAGATTATGTGGAAGTTCGGGAAAAGTACATTTATGTCGAATACAAATTCGGAAAAACAGAAATTAGATTGAATTAAAATTAGGATAAATAAAGATTATGGTGAATAAAAATTCAAAAATCCGAAAATTCTGCCCAATTAGAATTCGGTACAAAAGAAATTATGATAGTTGGTAGTTAGGACAAATAGAGGTTATGTGAGTTGATAATTCGACAAAATAGAAATTATAATAAATAATTGTTCGGCAACTTGATTTTCGGTCAAATGAAACTTAGGTAATATGAAATTTGGGGTATATTCATGCGCCTCTTGAGAACCGCAAGCTTTATTCAAAACCAAAAAAGTGGTGCAAACTGTACTCTTTCCCCTATTCCCCTCTTTTCTCATTTTTTTTAAGAATTTATATTTTTCCCTGTTTTCAAGAAATTTCCTCTTTTTTCCCTTTTTATCGCCTTTTCGCTTAAATGCGAAGAAAATTAGTAGGACACAAAAAGAAAATCCAGCTATTTTTCTTTGAAAGTTAATTCTTTTTAATTGAAAAGTATGCTATTATGTGGTTGAAATTTCTTTTCTTTTAGGGCTGAAAAATCTTTCTTGGTTTAAAATTCAATTGTTTGTTGAAAATTCGTGTGTTTTAGATTGGAAATTCATATCTTGGTAGAAATTTCAGTTTTTTCGTTTGTTCAAAATGCATTAGTTTGGTTGAAAATTAATCTCTTTTTGTTGAGGATTTAATTATTTTGTGGAAAAATTGTCTCTTTTGGTTGGATTCAAAAGTATACATATATGTAAAGTATATATATATCACAGAAAAAACGAAATGTAATCTTTACATCGATTTCAGAGTAATCTTTACCTGCAACAAAAATTAAGTTTATATACAAAGATTTACCCACCACATGGGAAATGGTTAGCATGCCAACTTTATTAAATTCTATTACTCTATCAAATATTAAATTTGTTTCAATCCGAAAAAATTCAACTTTTTCTACTTGAAAATTACCCGCAACAAAAATTCACTTCTGGTTTTTCTGTGATGACAGAAATCTTTGTTGGAAATTCGTCTTTTGTGTTTGAAGTATATTGCTTTTGATTAAAGATTAAAACCTTTTTTGGTTGATATATCAACCATTAAATTTTCGGTAGGAAATTTATCTTTTTAAATTGAAAATTCAACTGATTGGTTGAAAATTTTTGAGCTTTCTTGGTTTAAAATTAATCTTTTTGGGTTAAAACTTCAACTATTTTGGTATAACACTGAGATATTTGGTTGCAAAATCATATTTTTTTGTCGATAATTCAATTGTTTTGTAGAAAATTTGTTGTGGCTTGAAATTTTAACAGTTTTGTAAAAATTAAATTTTTTGGTTGAAAATTTAATGGTTTGGTTAAAAATGAACTTTTTTCTTGAAAACACATACTTTCGGATTGAAAATTCAACTTTTTTGTAAGTCTGAGCTATTTGGTTGCAAATTCATATTTTTTTGTCGATAATTCAATTGTTTTGTACAAAATTTGTTTTTTGGCTTTAAATTTTATCAGTTTGGTAAACATTAAATTATTTCGCCGAAAATTTAACGGTTTGGTTAAAAATTAACTTTTTTGTGAAAACACATATTTTCGGATTGAAAATTCAACTGTTTTGTAAAGAAAAATCGCCTTTTTGGTATAAAAATTAAACAATTTTATAACAATTTAAACTTTTTGTTTACAATTAAATATTTTTTCGAAAATTCGTTTTTTTTGCCTTTTGACATTCCATTGTCCTAAAATTCCATTATTTTCGTGACAAATCACCCTATTTCCCATGTTTTGCGAGCATTTTTGGTTTTGAAGTCTGAGTGGCAATTAAAACATATAATGTTGAAAATTTTTTTAAAAAGTGGACTCGTAAGGGATTTCTAAACATGGTATTGTCTGTAGTTATCAATAGTAAAGGCCCAAAATGTAAAAAATCTTCTTAATAACTACAAAAAAGTCGTTGATGTTAAAAATTCACAACAAACAGCCGCTATACTAGATTTTTTCAAAATTTTTTATTCTTAATATCAGCACTTGCGTGTTAGTCATGAAAAAAATGTCCTAAAATTTGGGCAAAAGAATTTAGAACTTGAAAAATTAGGGGCACTCTACTATGCAACTGAAGCGGGAAAAAATAAATGGTGCTAAGTCCAATTAACCAAATTGTACAGAAAAAGCAAAAATCCTTTCTAGAGGAACGATTTGCAAGGGATTGAATGAATAATTTTTCCAAATTGGATGGATGAGTTTAATAACTTAGCGCGGTTTCCCGTGCAGAAATCGCCATACTGGATCCATTTTACTTATCAGGCCCTGATCGGGTTGGCCCGGTCTGTCCCGGTTTAGGGTATATTTCGTGGTTTCAGCGTCGTGTCAGACCCGGTGGCCGGGTTACCGCCTACAACGACACCTAGTATGTGTTCTGTGAAGTATCGAATGACGTGTGTGCAGTTTTGACAGCTATTCAATTTTGAACTAAATTTCAAGTGTGATACGTGAAAAAGGATTCAATAAACAATGCCAAAGCGTAAAAGCACTCCGCGGGTTCAGAAACACCGTGCGATAACCAGGATACCATATTTACGAGACGGAAATGCAAGTAAGTAAATCAGTGAAACCTAACCTCAATATTAAAATTAATATTAAATTTGTTTATCAAGATTTATATATTCACGGCTATCCTCAATTGACATTATTAGTTTTTTTTTTTAATTAATAGGAAATTATTCACCTCATAATTTAATACCTGTACATAATTACGGTCTCAATTTGTAAATATAAGGTTATATTCTAAGAAGACTGACAAACGTGTATTTAATTATATTTTAGGTTCTGAAGCTGATGATGAGATGAAGATGAAGAGGAAGAAAATAATAATTTCTATGAACCGGAAGCTGTAGGAAATGAAATCGATCGTGACGATCTACGTGTTGACAACGAATTAAATTAATTCCCATATAATATAATGATTAAATTTTTTTTTAATGCACTAATTTTGTTTTTTATTAATTATTTTAGAAAAATACCCAAATTTTATAAATATTATCAACAGGAAATTAATCGGGATTCGGTCTGGGACCGACCTGACAGCCAGATCGGGCTGCCACGTTTGGCACCGATCGGGCCGTGTGTTTCATCACGGGTCAGGCCCAGGTCGGTTTCCGGATCCGCGCCGGATTTGGCCAGATCCGAACCCGATCGGGGCCACGGCAAAATTTCTGATTAGCTTTCCCTGATATGTATTATCAATAAGAATGGTACAAAAATCGTTAAGAAAATCATCTAAAAGACATATGTTTATTTGTTTTATAAACAAGGAACACTATTTAACAGGAAAAGACACATTTGTCGTGTTAGCATAACATTTTTTTAAAATTTTTGATGATAATATTTCTAATTGTTAAATACTTGTCAAAATCCTGTAATGACCGTCGGATTGTTAAAAAAATGGAATATTTAGGTATAATTTATTCATTTAGTATGCATTCTTTAATTTTTTTAAATATTTTAATAGATTTAAATACTAAATTTTAGGGAAAAGCATTCCAAAATCGTAATTTTTTAACTGAAATAGGTGTCAAAAAGGGTGAAAGTATGATTTTTAAAGTTCGATGTCTTGATTGGGGAATCAGCGTTTTACAGGATATGACGTTTTAAGGCAACAGCGTTGTTTTAATAGGGGTTCCGATACTTTTCTTTTAATGTACTAAAATTTCTGGAATTTCTTGCACTCAAAAAAAAATATTATCCAAAATTCATGCATAACTCCCATTTTGTCAAAAAGTGGACTAAGCATCGTTTAGCTTTCCCTCCTTCAATTTAGTTCAAGTTCACAAATATAAGCAACAAATTACTTCTTATTTCTTGATTATAAGATGGATGAGAGTGAATGGCTTTTTAATTTTTCTAATTATATTTTCAAATAATTTTGTCAATATAGAGGCAAGCACATTGTTACTTTTTTTCGTGAGATGAGGCCAGTGGCCTGTCTAATGAAGCTTGCTTCTCACGTGCATACTTCAAACTCAGATGTGTTCGTGCTGGCAGCGTATGTAGGGCCTGTATATACAACTAACGACCTAACTGTGATTTGTTTACTCTCAGAAGTATTTGCAGGGGTACATGAATTATTAGACGACGAATGGCACAGCTGCTCGAGAATTCATTCGCGTTCCTCATCCTCCTTTAATTCTTATCTCAACCGACAATTTTTAGTTTCCAGTGACAATATCACATCTCTAAATTGCATGGGATCATATTCTTTAGATAGAAAAAATAAACCTACCTGACAATCAAATAAATTTTGCAATAATGTAGATACAACAATAAAAATATTTGGAAATCCAAATCAGACCAATCTTCGACCGACATGGTACATAAATTTTAGAATTGGTTTATTCCGTCTTACAGTTACAAACACAAATACAAAAATACGGAGCCATCGTTCAACTCATATTTATTAAAATTATTCCAACTATTTTTTTTAAGAAAAAAAGGATCTTTTAAAACAATCATAAGATTGTAAAAATCATGTAAAAATGGAAATTCTAGTCAATTATAAGTCACGATAAAAACATTGTATGAAGTCTCACAAATTGAAGAAACTTTAATCACGTAAAAAATTCATAATAAAAAGAGATTTCATTAATGTTCAAAATTTCAGTCTGTAAATTAACAGAAATATTAGAAAATTTATTTGTGAATTTGGACTCAGTAATACGTCGTTGATAAGTGTTTCTTTCAGCAGCTAATATTTTAATATTATCAAATTCAAAATCGAAATAATGATTACGATTTCAAAAATTTCGTGACAAACATGTATTGAAATTCACAACTTCGTAATCTCTTGTCTGTTCGGCAATTCCAGTTTTTAATCTTCTGCCAGTTTTACCGACATGAACTTTATTTCAACATTAGAATTTTATCAAATAAATAACACCATACTAATTTGCAATGTCCGTCTTCTTCAATAAATAATTATTTAAAGTATTAGCGTTTTTAAAATAAACATTGACATTTAATTTTTTTAATGAACTTCTTAAACGTTCAGAGAGAAGTCGAATGCACGGCAAAGTAAATTTTGAATCAAATTTATTGTAAGTATCAATCCATTTGTTATTCTTACTAGTGCTATTATAAATATCATGAATGTGTTCAGTAATAATGCAATTAACTAAATGAAGCGGATAATTATTATATGCAAATTTTGTTTTTAATTAATTTTAATTTTATTTTCCAAATAGAATATCACTTAATTGGACACACCTAACAACTAACCTTTTATTAAACCAACTTTATGACAAAATAAATTATGTGAATTGTAATTAAGATATCTCTCGGACTAAGAGGTTTTTTTTTGTATTAATTGGTTAATAAATCGCAATTTGGGGTTTCAATCATTTGTAAAAGAAGATAGTTAACAACATTATTAATTTTACGTTCATAGGTGAATTTAATGCAATCATCTATACTATTAAACAGATGAAAAAGAACATCAATTTTGTCAAAAGGAACAATTACTAGAATGTCATCAACAAATCTTTTATAAAGAATAGGTGTGAATTTTGATGATTCAAAAGCTATTTTTTCAACATCTTTTAAAACTAAATCTGAAACTACTTGAGATAAAGGCAAAACCATAGGACAACCCGATATTTGTTTACAGAATTTTTTATTGAAAGATAACACAGTGCCATTGAAAATAATTGTAGTGGCTATTAAAAATTCATTCTTAGTTATTTATGTTAAATTATGATTTAAAATCATTTTTTCTTCAATGCAATCCAAAGCAAGATCTAGTGGGATGCTATCAAGTACACAACGTGTAACGAAATTATCAAATGGGCTTTAGGTGCATTGCTGTTTTATAGAATATCTTTAATTTTCCAAGTATTCTTTATAGACGAACTAGTGTTTATAGAAACTTGTTTTAGAATATTTGAAATATATTGAGATAAATTGTAAGTAGGATAAACAACTGTAGAAGCAATCAGTCTCCAAGTTAAATTTGGTTTGTAGGCCTTTGGCACAGCAAAAGTTTGTTATCATCTCTATTAGCTGCAACAGTTAAATTACCCTCTTCGGCTCTTACAAATATTAAATCTTTATGTATTTTCTTAAAATTTTCATCTAATTTGACAGTTTTGTCTAAATTTCATAACTAGGGACAAAATTGTACAAATATCTGAACAACTTAATAAATTAATTTGCAGACCTACTATTAAAATTAGTCCATGAACTTTAAAAATGTTAATTATTTCCAGAGTTATTCCAATTTTTCGGAAACAACTCAATTTGACGTTTTTTGCAATACGTTTTTATAAAATTTTAGATTTTGGCGGTAGTGTACAAACATTTTTCTGGAAATTTTATTGCAAACAGCAATTTTTCCAAAAGTTAACCTGGAAAACCTGGAAAACCTGGAAATGTCCTGGAATTTCAAATTCTCTTGAAATTGTTTGGAGTTTTCAGAAAATAGCTTAAAATCTTCAAAAATCTGGCGTATTCTTTGAAATAATTGTAGGTTTTAAAAATTGTGAAATTCCTTGAAATCTCTTGAAATCTTTGGAAATGCTTCAAAATCCCTTGAAGTTAAATGTAATTAATTTTTTTTTCCAAATTTATGTTGAAAACCCCTTAACTCGAGCTTAAAATCATTGAAATTCTTAAAAATCTGTTAAAATAGCTTAAAATCTTTATTAAAATTGAAATCCCGTAAATCCTTAGAAATAGTTGGAGATCCTATAAAATTCCTTTGATCTTGTGAAAATATTTGAAATATCTTGAGATATTTGGCAATACTGCATAATTCTTGGTCATTCCTTGACATTTTTGAAATATCTTGAAATTCTTTGGAATTTCTTAAAATAGCTTAAAATCTTTAAAATACTTTGAAATTTTGTAAGATCCTTCATAGACCTTAAAATTTTTGAAATCTTTAGAAATCCTGTAAAATAATTAGAAATCCTACTTTAAGTAAATAGATTGATCATTTGTTTGTTGTTTTTCTATTTTTTTCAATATTTCAACATTGTTTGTATCTATTATGAGTTTCTTGTAATTATTTTCTATAATGATTTTTCTAGATTTGGAAAAAAATTATTAGAAGTTAATTTTAGGAAAATCATTATAGACCTATAATGATTTTTTAATATTTTTTTCCATAAGGGTGTAACGACCATAACAGTGAGTTATGAACCCATTGAACAGTTTTCGAATTGTGGAAAAACTTTCAAATGCGTTTTTCTCCTGAAAAATAACTCAGGAGAACCCAACTTAAGTTCAGAATTAATTTCCCTTTTTTAAAGAGTTGCTACTTGTAAAAATTTGAAGCTTATTTGTTGAATGATACGATATTGAACCTGTTTCCCTACATTTGATGTAAATTGCACCCCCTTTCGCATCATCCACATTGGGAATGATTTACAGCCACAAATTGAATTCATGGGCATGAAGTTTACGCCCGACTCAGATTAACTCAAAGAAATTGACGTTTCCGGCCGCGCCTAATCGCCTTCTGCCATTTCTCCTATTAGATATAACATAGAGCCAACGTTAGAGGTAGACAAGAGTGCACCGTGAAAGTTATTCCGTAGTCTGTCATCGTGGCACGTATTCCCTCACACGAAACGATTCTCTTCTGACGCAGCAGAATGTCATAGCAAATGCAAAATGAGGGTGAAAGTATAACACTTGGAATTTACAATTATGTATTGTCTTACCAAGAAAAATTTGCAGCCTCGTGTACAAATGGAATTCAATCTCTAATCCACTTTTTTATAAAAAGAACTATCACTGTATGAAATTTCGACACAATTATTTTTACTCGAACACGTGCAGCGAAAAGAAGACATATACGAGGTATGTCCGGAAAGTATCCGTCCTTGTGCCTTAACATTGTACTTAGTTGTGTTACTGTCAAAAAAGGAATTTACTATTTAGAGGGGACTTTTGTGAGAACCCCTAGGAAGTGATATGAATCTTTAGTCGACTAGTGTACGCAGTTACGTAAAGGTCTAATAGTGTACGCGTCGCATTTTAGGATGACGGAATGCACCGAACAAAGATTGTGCATTAAATTTTGCCAAAAACTTTGCCATTCACGTTCGAAAACGATCGTTATGATTCGGAAAGTGTATGATGATGAGCCTATGAGTGATACTGAAATTGAAGAATGGCTTAGGCGATGTAAAAGTGGTCGTATTTCAGTGGAAAGTGACTCTGGCTCTAGCAGGCCCGCATCGGTCTAAACATTTAAAAATATGGAACGAGTGCGAGTTTTAATTAATGGAAATCGTCGTTTAACAGTCAGAGGGTTATAGGAAGACCTCGAGATTCCAAAAAAGATCGTTTCGGAAATTTCCTATGTAAAAAGGTTATATATAGTTTATATATTGAGGTGATCGGTTTAGCCTACCGGGTGGAGATCGAGGTATAGACATCTTATTTTTCTTCAAACTCAGAAACAAAAATTTAAAAAAAATTTAACTCATCGAAAATTGAAGATTTATTATGAAAGATCTCAGGGATTTTGGAAATACAGTCTGATAGTCGAAAGAATCTCAGAACAATATCGGACCATTTCCTTTCTATCTATCAAATCCGTACACATTAATACCAGTTAATACTTATTCGAAATTATAAAGGACATTTCTTCATAGCCTTTTCTATCAATATTATCCTCACTTTAGCATCTATCGTTTTTAAAGGTAAATTAAAAAATGTTTCAGAAAAATCTAAATCCATTCATTTTCAGACTTTAGTCTCACTCTGTCATTCATCCGTTACTCCCAAAAATCCGAATTAAAAGGTTTACCTACCTGATTTGATTCTAAACAAGATTATTAAATATCTGACCGATAACAATTTGAGTTCTGCTCCAAAAGTGATCCTTTGCTTGCTGGTATTGATGGATACCAAAAGATGCAAAATTCCGTCCTCCAATGTCTTTTTTGGGTAGCCCCCCTCAGGTTGGGTTTTCTTTGATAAACGTGCGTGGGCATCCCCACGAAGTCAAAAACACAAGAATCGCCAGGGTAAATCCAGTCTGTACCAGGACACACCGAAATACCACAATCTTGATAAATTATACATTTTAAAATCGATAAGAACGATTTAAAATTTTACACCCGACCCGGTCGGCTTACCAGGTGAGAGTAATTGGGGATCCTCCTGGTGCCCTGTCGCTCTTTTGCCGTCTCGACCTTTGAACTTAACGTAAGTTCAGATTTTCCAGGAAGGCCAATTTATTTTTGAGGCCCCTGGTTGCTTATCAGCCCATTACAATATCGTGGACAAGACAATGATATTCTTCATTTGTTTTATAAATTTTTCACTGTATAAAACAAATGAAAAAAAGTGTTTTGTCTACTATATACATTGTATATAATGCTTTTACTTTGCTTTTATTTTAGCCTCTCTTTTCATTATGTGAAAAGTGAAAAAAGCCAAAACCCATTTCCAGTAGCCTTTCTTTTTATTATATGACAAGTGACATTACGAACTTACCCCATTTGCCAGTAGTCCGTTTGAACCTGAATAATAGAGGAGAAACGGAATTCTAGGATGTAGCGTTTATTTTTAATGAGGCTTTATCTAAAAAAAGATAGGGCTCAGTAGGAATTCATTCTTACCCCTTTTCCAGTGGCCTTTCTTTTAATTATGTGAAGGTTGAAAAAAGCCAAATCCCATTTCCAGTAGCCCTTTTTTCATTATGTGACAAGTGAAAATACAACCATAACCCATTTTCAGTAGTCACTTTGAACCCGTAAAATGGAGGAAAACGGAAATTCTAAGATGTAGCGTGTTTTGTTAAAGAGGCTATATCGGAAAAAACAAGGCTCAGTAGGAATACATTCTTACTCCTTTTTCGGTAGCCTTTCTTTTTATTATGTGAAAATTGAAAATAAAACCATACCCCATTTCCAGTGATCCCTTTGAACCCAAAAAAATAGAGGAAAAGAGGAATTCTAGGATGTAGCGTGTTTTGTTAAAGATGCCATATCTGAAAAAAATAGGACTCAGTAGGAATAAATTCTTACCCCTTTTTCAGTGACCTTTCTTTTTTATTATGTGAAAAGTGAAGAAAAAAGAAATTCCATTTCCAGTAGCCTTTCTTTTTATTACGTGACAGGTCTAAATACAACCATACCACATTTTCCAGCAATTCCTTTGAACCCGAAGAATATAGGAAAAGGGCAATCCTAGGATGAGGCGTGTTTTGTTAAAGAGGCTATATCTGAAAAAAGATAGGTCTGAGTACAAAAACCCCTTACCCCTTTTCAAGCAGCAGTTATCAATAGTAGTATCAATAGGTACACATTGTTACCCCTTTTTCAGTGGCCTTTCTTTTCATTATGTGAAAAGTGAAAAGAAGCGAAATCCCATTTCCAGTAGCCTTTTTTTCATTATGTGACGAACGAAAATACAATTATACGCGATTTCCAGTAAACCCATTGAACCCGAAGAATAGAGGGAAAGGAAGATTCCAGGATGTAGCGTTTATTGTTGAAGAAGCTATTTCCGAAAAAAAGATGAGACTGAGTAGGAACACACCCTTATCCCTTTTCAAGTAGCAGTTCTTTTCATTATGTGAAAAGTGAAAATACAACCATATACTATTTCCAGAAACATTTTTTTTCATAATGTGGAAAGTTCAAACACAACCATATCCCATCTCCAGTAGTATGAAAAAATCAACTTTTTAAATTCGAATACATAATAATAAATAATAATATTAATAGTAAAACACATACAAGCGATTATGTATCGAAATTACTGGAATTGATTTTGCACTTATGTATATTACGCACTGAAATGTGTGAAATAATTTTTTTTAAATATCAAATATGCTAGGTATGAAAAAGTCACTTTAATGTAGAAAACAACATTGTTTACATTATTAGTCTGGCAGTTGAATATATTTAATAGAAATAATATAAAATTATTCAGAGTATTTGACAGTTTTACCATCATATAAACATCCTTCATAAACGTTACGTGATATAAACATACTACTGTAGAATGCGTTAATTTTATTCTTATAAAATATTTTTAATTGCAACATTTTATTCTGAAATTTAAATAATTGTAAATTTTATTATTATACTTCACTAAAAAAGTAATGAAATAGAATGATATAGAATATACTATACTAACAATGTAAAAAAATCTTTTTTTTTTCATCAGAGTGACTTTCTATTGCCTAGCGTGTTCAAAATTTTTTTCAGTCATTTGCTTATATATTCTATTACTTTATTTGTCTTTAAAAATAGCGTTATATCAATATAATTTTATTTTTCAAAGAATTTTTTTTCTGTAAGATCCGAGACAGTCTACAAATATTCTATTATTCAGTAGAAAAAGCGGTTTTAGTCAGGCACAAATTAAGAAACGCTTAATTGTAGGCGGTCACTTGTATTACGGAATTTTCCGTAAAACTAACCGGTCATGTATATCGCTAGGGCCAGTTTTACGGAATTTTTTGTAACCTCAGCTCTGAACGAGCTGAAAAAGCAGTTAGCCTTACGGAAACTTCCGTAATGGTAGACAGTTCGTTAATTGTAAGTGAAACGAATGTAATAAAGCTTTTTTTCTGATTTTGCACTCTTTTTTCAGAAATCTGAATATTGACTGTAGATACATAATTTATTGAAGCCTGAGGCTTTGGATGATTTTTAAAAAGTTTGTTTATTTATTTAGTTTTATACCCACCAGTCCAACGTTTTTGAATTGAAATTAGTTTTCCTAATTATCTTTCTTGGAATTGTGGAGATTTTATTATGTTGTTTGAAATACCTTACAGATAACGTAACAAAGTTGATGATTTTTAGGGTTTTGTAGGAATCTCTTATAATCTCGTACATGCATCTGTGCATCTCTGAACTCGCATAAAAAAAGTATTCAAGCTACCACCTTGAGATTTTGTATTCGCCCCATAAAGAGACCACTGTGAAGTCTAAAAAAATACTGAGAACCTCAGGAAAAATCTACTTTGATTTGAATTACAAATCTTCGTCGATGGCTCAAATTGAAGCTCTTGCCATGCAGGATTGACATAAAAAATAAAATTTACTACGTAACCTTTTTCTTTTTTTACACCAGTGGTTGAAAAATAAAAGAAATGAGTAAAATTTGGCTAATTATACCCCTATGTTAGATGCTTTTCCTTTGGTCTGATTTTCTTCGAAAATAGTACAAATTGAAGCACTTGACATGATGAATTGAGATAAAAGATAAAAATTTCCATGGTATAGTTCATTCTTTTTATATCTGTGGTTTAATGATAAGAAAAATGGGGAAAATTTGGTTTCTTAGAACCTTACTTGAGATGGCTTGCCGTCCTTTTCTCAGATTGATTTTTTATTTTCATTTATTACTTTTTTCATTCGGTCTTCAATTCCAAGTTGCGATTTGAAAAATTATGAAAGGGTTCCCAGTTATAATAAATATTTAATTTTCAATGTTTCAAAATTTAAATTATGCATCTTTACAGACTTTTAATTAAAAATGGTTACATTTAGAGCCCGCAAAAAAGCAATGTTTGTTACATTAAACGCTTTCAATTTAAAATTGTTATCTTCATATATGTTTAAATTTAAACTTGCTCTGTTTGCATACTTTACAATCAAATTAGCTTTGATTGAAAAACTATTCTGAATATTTGAAATTTACGTTTGTTAAATTTTAAATGCTTTAAATTTACCATTGTATAATTTTAAAATTGCTTTTTTTATATTTTTTTTAAATTGTAGACTGAAATGGAAAATTAAGCACTTTCAATTTCGACTTCTTGAATTTTGTAGCGCCTTGATTTTGAAATGAATGAGTTTTGATGGTTGGAAATTTAAAAAAATTTCATCAGGATATATAAAAAGCCAATTGATTGGAGGGATGCAATTTGCTCTTACCAACAAAGAATGCCTTGTAAAACAGCGTGCCTCATTTTACTCATCTTGGTTCATATTTCAGCTTAATGTTGGCGTTTTTCGATGGCCCTGTTACATGGTTGTTTATTTAAACGATAAATTTGAGCGAGTAAGACCGCCCAGATGCAGGCAACCGTTCGATCGCGAACTTTCACCATAAGACGCGAGAACATCTTCTAAAATTATTGCTCATCCCCTCTTAAATTATAGGACACACTTACGCCTGAGGTTTGCATAATGCTAATTTACTCGTTTCGTCGCTGAGGTAAACTCATACAAAAAACGACACGAGTAAAGTCTCTTGGTAACGATGTCAGTACAAGTTATGGTCCCAAACAATATGCTCATTTTAACGAATTAGAGATGCGCCAGGCTAAATTACTACATTGAGATTTCATTAATATCTAATTGTGGTTAATTAAGCAACTAAGTATGGTCTGAATTTATAATGATTTGGGTAACTGCTTTTAGATACTTAAATTCAGTTTCCTATCGAAAAGGGTACCTTAAGCAAACGTACGAATGCTATATTTCAATATCATATTTGCAAGGAATAATTTTTCCGAAGGGGAAAGAACTCCTCTGAATTATTTAAGATTACTCTGGATTTCATAGGATTACTCTGGATTACACAAAATAATCGTAAATTATTTCAGCTAAACTAGACTCACGCAAAATTTTCAACCAAAAAGGATTACTTTTCAACAAAATTGTTGAATTGTCAACAAAATAGATGAAACTTTAAGCAAATAGTTGCCATTTCCTCGAACAAGAAATCCTTCTATCAAAATTGTTTATTTTCAACAAAGCAGAATAATGTTCCACCAAATGGTTCAATTTTCAACCAGAAACATGAATTTTCAACCAAGACGATTAGTTTTTTACAGAAAAAGTTAAATTTTTAAATAAATACATGAAGTCTCGAACAAATAGTTGAATTCGCAACTGAAAAATGTAAATATACAAAAAAAAAATAAAAAAGATTCACTTACAGTTGAAGAAATGAATTTTTTTTCAAACAAAAAATAAATTTGCAAAAAAATAGTTAAATTTTCAAATAAAAAGATGAGTTTTCAACTAAAACGATGCATTTCTAATCGAAAAATGAATTTTTAACAATGTTCTTATACTTTCAAGCAAGCATTTGAATTTTCAGAAAAAATTAATTTTTAACAAAATAATTGAATTTTCATCAAAGAAAGATACATTTACAATAAAAATAAAAAGATAAATTTTGAATTGATAAAATTAATTTTCAACCAAAGAAAAAGAATTTTCAACAAAAATTATGCATTTTCAAGCAAATAGATTAATTTTCTACAAAAAGAGATGAATTTTCAACAAAATGCATGAATTTTCAACCAAACAGTTGGATTTTCAACTAAAAGAGATCAATTTTCCACCAAGAATAGAATAGTTAAATTTTTTGTTGAGAAATTGATTTTCAACAAATAAGAAACTAATTTTGAAGAAAATAGTTCAATCCTCAACCAAAAAGAAGAATTTTTAACAAAACAGTTGAATTTTCCTAATAAAGAATATTTTAAACAAAATTGTTCAATTTTCAACAGAGAAGATTAATTTTCTGCCAAACAGTTGAATTTTAACTCAAAAACATGAATTTTTAACCAAGAAGATTAATTTTCTACCGAAAAAGATAATTTTTTAAACAAAATACATAAATTGTCAACCGAAATCATTGAATTTTTAATTAAAAAATGTTATAATACAATAAAAAGTAGAATATTCACATTTTCATTTTTTTTTAATTAATTTTTTTTATGAAAAAAAACGATATTTCTACAAAATAGTTACATTTTTAAACAAAAAGATGAATTTTTGAATAAAAAGATTAAATTAAAAAACGTTAAATTTGAAAAAAAAACAATTCCCAGCCAAATAGTTTAATTTTTAACTGAAAAAGATAAATTTACAATTAAAATAAATACATAAATTTTTAGTTGAAGAAATTAATTTTCAACCGAAAAACAAAGAATTTTCAACTAAAAAGATGAACTTTCAAGCAATAAAATTAATTTGTTACCAAAAAAGACGGAATTTCAACAAAATGCATGAATTTTCAGCCATATAGTTGAATTTACAAATGAAAAATAATAATTTTACAATAAAAAATTGAATGGTTTATTTTTCAGGTAAAAAAAATGAATTCCAAAAACTATATTTCAACAAAATAGTTTAAATTTTTCATCATAATAGTTCAATTTTTAACCTTTCGGCAGTCGCGCTGTTGTAAAAAGTACAACAGTACCGATTTTTTTGGTACAAGTCGCAACTCGAATGCACGGGAGACGTAAGACCGCCATGTATGCCTTCCCTCACTCTTCCCTCACCACTTCACTGCTCAAAAATACCAATATCGATTTTTGTTCTCCAACCCTTAACGTTCGAAAGCAACCACCTTGACACGACACATATATGACGTCAAAAAACAATCTTTTTTAGAATTTCATAGTGTGAATAGAGTCCCTGATTTTGGGCTGCTCAAAAATTCCAACACCCAATTTTGGGCTCCTACCCTTAACGTTAAAAAGCAACCCCTTGGTACCGGGCAGATGTGACTTTATCAAAGAATTATCTTTTTCAGAAATTTACTTTGTAAATGAAGTTTCTGATGTTTGAGACTCAGAATTTTATATGGTGAATAGAGTCTCTGATTGTTGGGCTCCTTGAAAATTCAAATTCGAATTCATAGATAGGAGTTTGATTTTTTGGATGTAGGGGTGGCTTTTGCAAAAAAAAAAAAATCAAGCATTCGTGAGCCCATGAAAAGCCCAACACTACTTTCTATTTGGTTTTTTCCATGTTTGAGTTTTTACTTAGGGGTTGTTTTTTCGTACATAGAGTGCTTTCGACAATTTTGTTTGGTGCATTCGAGAGCCCAATATAAGCCAAAAATTATGATGCACTTTATTTTCTTCAGATTTTATTTTTGACAAGAGGGTGGTTTTTCTGCACATAGGGGGTGGTTCTTTGAATTTTTTCCGTGCATTTGAGAGCCCAAATGAAGCCCAAAATTGTGGCGTACTTTGTTTCTTCCTAGTTTGAGTTTTTATATAGGGGGTAGTTTTATTTCCGGTAGGGGTAGTTTTTGGAAATTGGATGTTGCGCGTTCAAGAGCCCAAAAAAAGCTCAAAATTCTGTCGTCTTTGATTTTTAATTTTTTCAAATTTGTATGTAGTGGAGGTGCTGGCCTGAGTCAAGCCAGCACCTCCACACCAAATTTCAATTTTCAAAAAAAGTAGTGGAGCCCAAAAATCGGCAATACAGCCCAAAAAAGCCCAAAATTCTGATACAAAAAATTGGGGAATTTCGATTGTGGAGGTGCTTGATGGACTTCAATAACACGACAAAACATGGGTGTTGTAAAAAGTACAACGCGCGACTTCTCGTGTGAGCAGAACGGGCGCGACTACCGAAAGGTTAACTAAAAAGGTGAATTTTCAAGCAAGTGGATTAATTTTCTACCAAAAAGACGAATATTCAACAAAATACTTGAAATTTTAAGTAAATATTTGAATTTTCAGCAAAATAGTTCAGTTTTCAACCAAGAAGATGAATTTTCATACAAGAATCGTAATTTGATACGAAACCAACTAAATTTGAACAAAATACATGAATTTTTTAACTAAGAAAGACCAATTTTCACCAAAAATATAATATTTAAATTTTCAGTTAAAAAAACTAATTTTTGACAACAACAAAACTAATTTTTAAGAAAGTATTTGAATTTTCAACCAAAGAGTTGAATTTTCGATACATTTTTAACTAAAAAAGATAAATTTGCAGTTAAAAAAATTAACTTCATACAAAACCAATTTTCAACAATAAAGTAAAATTTTGAACCAAAGAAATCAATTTTCAACAAATTAAATGAGTTCTCAACTAAAAACGATTAGTTTTTAACCAAAAATGGAAAAGATAAGTTTTCAGTTGAGAAAATTGATTTTCAGCAATGAAAAAAACAAATTTTTAACAAAATAGTTAGTCTGAAACCCCTGAATTACAAGTTAACTACTTTAATGATCTAAATCACTTTGAAATACCTATAGGTGACAATTGGATTACTCTGGATTTTATTCGGATTACGCTGGATTACAAGTCGATTACCTGAATTACTCCGAATTATCTGGATTATAAGTGGATTACCTGAATTACTCCCAATTATACTCCGAATTATATGGATTGCAAGTGGATTACCGGAATTACTTCTAATTACACGGATTACAAGTGAATTAGTCTGGATTACTTGGTTGACCGAAGATTACAAGTGGATTACGCCGAAATATGGGGATTACTCTGAAATTAATGAAAATACGCAGTTTACAAGTGGATTACTCCTGATTAAACTTAATTACTCGGATTACACGGCGTTACCTGTTCGGATTACCGATCTGTCTAGCGGATTATCAGAGTTTCTTTTAGTTAGAATTTGTATTTGATTCCTATAGAAGAGGGTTAAGAACCAGAGGGATGGAAGGCAGAGGGGAGTTGGAAAAGGTGAGATGTCAAAGTTCAAAGGACAAAGTTGATAGGTGAGAGGTGAGATGTCAATGGTGAAAGGTAGTGGGTCAGAGATCAATTGTGAAATGTTAAATTCCAAAGTTAATAGGTCAAAGGTTAAATATGGTAGGTAATGGCATAGGTTATTTAGTTGGAAAAGGTGAGATGTCAAAGTTCAAAGGACAAAGTTGATAGGTGAGGGGTCAATGGTAAAGGTAGTGGGTCAGAGATCAAATGTAAAATGTTAAATTTCAAAGTTGATAGGTCAAAGCTTAAATATGATAGGTAATGCCATATGTTATAGCTCAAAGGTGAACGGTCAAATGCTTTGCAGCAGAAAGCGTTCCTTTTTGTTTTAATTCTCTTGGAACTGTCTAATTTTTACTTTGTCACCTGACAAAGAAACTGTACTGTAGATAAAGAAAAGGCGGAAAAGATAATGTGTCAGATTAATAGAAGTGGTTGCAGTTAATATTTCCTGGGATTTTTCGTGCAAGTTTGTTGTTTGTTCAATTTATGATAAAGATATTTTAATACACTTGTTGACGTGTGATATTTACAATGTCGTTTTTTGCTAGCGATTAGATCAAGATACATTTGCAAGAAAGGATCTTTGAAGGCTATCAATACTCGGATCTGTTGCACTCTTGTGCATGATGTGCACGTAAACGGCTTACAAATATCTGTTTACATGACGACGACACATTTGCCTTGGCAAAATTCCATCCTCGAACATGAACATTCTGTCGTAAATCGCCCACTCCAGACAGATCTCCACGATCGGCGTGGCGTCTCCAGTGCATTGCATTTCAGAGGTATCCAGTTTTATATGCAGCAAAAGACTCAGAAAAAGTGTCGAATCAAATGTACAAACGTGAATGACTGCAAAAGCGATAAAAGTTATAATTATCTGACGATTCATTTAATTCGAAAACATGCTTGGTTCTGCTTCTTTATTCTGGCATTTTGTATTTTTTATGATTTGTGGAATTTGTATAATACGATAGTTGAATATCCTGTCTTGTTTATTTGAAGACTTTGAGGTATAAGTTATAGTTTAGAATGTATTTTATGACTGCAGAGAAATCCGATGGCTTTACTTAAGCCCTTAAGGTATTAAATAAAGTACCTTTGCTACTGGAAGCTACCGCTGCGCTGGCAAATCCTTACCTTCTGGCGACAGGTTCAACAACTTATGAAAACAATACGAGTCAAAAGAGGATTAAAGACGACGAAGGTGCTTTCTCGGTGCGGACACAGTATTTCACTTAGCGATACAAATATGTGGATAGCGGTCAGGAAGATTAAGTTCATGCAAGTCGTTTTACCGCCTCTTTTTCAGTCGGTGACCCAAACCAAAAGCTTTGAGCCCTTCTCAAGGTCGTTGTCATGACATTTTTGTGGAGTAACTTGCTACAAGCAACAAATTTGCTAAACATATATTACTGAGGGAACTTTTATAAGTTCTAGTCATTAATTTGGAATCTATAGACATGCAGCTTAGTTACTCGCGCTCAAAAAATTGTTTAAAAAATTTCTTGTTTGGAAAGTTTTTAAATTTTCTTGAGTTTCAATTTGTTTTCATAAGAAATTCCTAAAATCTTTGTAAGTAGGAGAAAAACTTGTTTGGGTACTTGGAAACTTTGCAGCGACACAAGTGCACTGGGAAAAAATCGCCATAACCATTAAGTGCCACTTTTTTAAAAATACGTTTTATAGTCTTAAAAATTCTCGAAAATTCCACTTCATATTGTCGCGAAGAAATTTGAGTTATAGGATGTTCAAATAATTTGTTCATATATTGTTATATGGGCGATTGCCGGAAATTTAGCCGCTTTTAGTCCCAGTAATTTTCCACTTTTTCTTTAAATAATAATTTTTTTCTAAAATTATCTCAGTGCATTACTTTTGTCAAAGCATAATTCAGTAAAATTTCAAAATTTACAAGATTTCGTTTAGTTTATTAGAAATTACAAATAAAAAAGTACGCAAAATGTCTTGTCACGCACTTGTCCCAAGCTACAAATTGGAAATAAAAAATTGCCAAATAATATTAACACCATTTTTTGAATATTTGAAATTCACAAATGTCACTTGAGTATAAAAAGATAAAAATCATCAGTGAAGTTCAATATTTTAGAGCTATGAATTTTAAAAATCACTTCAAAGTGCATGATGTATTTTTTTATACAAATAGACTATTATACGCGCAGTCCGGTAATGTTCCATAATATTTATTTATCATACTATAAAATAAAATGATGTTTTGAAACGCTGAAGTTGAAATAAAATAAATCGTGAAAATAGTTATTTTTCCCACATTTTAAAATATTTTTATGTGTTCTACATATGTTTTAAAAAGATTTGTTAACTCTTGTTGTTTTATCAAATTTGCATATTCTGTCTCGCGATTTTTAGCAATGTGTCAAATTGGAATCTATACAAAATTGATTGCTTGATCTCTTAGTTTTATATTTTTATACTCTACTGGGCTGCCCTTAATTAAAAAAATATATTATCGTACTTTTTTCGCGGGAGGAGAAATGAGGGGGAAGCGGGGAGTAGGAGGAGTGATACGATGGGTTGTAGGAGAGGGGAATTATGTGGGCGATGGAAGGGGTAGTAGGGAAGTAAGGTGACAGATGTAGGCGAAGTGAGGGGAAGGGCAGGGAAATAGGGAAGTGAGAGTGAGCAGGGAAGGGAAAGTAGCGGAAGTGAAGCGACGGGTGGTAGGAGAGGAGAATTATGTGGGAGATGGGAGGGGTAGTAGGGGAGTAAGGGTGAGTAAGAGAGGGGAAGCAGGGATAGGGAAGTGAGGAGACGGAGGTAGGAGAAGTAAGGGGAAGAAGAGGGGAGAGTCAGTGCGGAAAGTTAGGGGCAGAAGTGTAGGTGAAGGGGGGATAGAAGGAAAGTGAGTGTTAGTAGGAAAGGGTACTTAAGGTATGGTAAGTAAGGGAGGAGTAGTATGAAAAGTTAGGGGGGAAAGCAGGAAAAGTGAGAGAGTAAGGGGAGGGATATTAGAGAAAGTGAGGGAAAGTGAAAGTAGAAGTATGGGAAAGGTGGGAAAGTAGACGAAAAGAAGAAGAGAAGGGCAGGGCAAGTATGTGAGCGGGAGATTTAAACGATTTATTTAACGTATTAAGAATCTATGAAGCCATTTTTTGTACAAATGATGTCTGAAAGTGCAAAATGACAAAAATGTGAACCGCTTCCAATTTTTCTCAAATCTTATCAGGGAAAGCAGTAGTAATAATGTAATGTTACTGTTCATATTGCATATCCTAATTCAGTTGCCTGTTCCTGTGTCAATTTAACTTTTTTGAGAATTTTTAGGGTTTCATAGCCCCGGATAGCCATCTTTATAGTTTCAAATGATTCAATTCTTTATAGTCCGTCCGATGTAATTTTTTCCCCGGAGGGGAAGAAGGGGAAGAGATTGGAGGGGAGTGAAGAGATGCGAAATAGGGTTGAGACTAGGTGTAGATGTAGAAGTTAGGGTTGGTAGGAGAGGGGAAATAGGAAATTTTACGTGAGTGGTAGTAGGGGAATGGAGGGAAAAGATTGGAGGAGTGGAAGTTAAGGTTAGTAGGTGAAGTAAAGTAGAAAAAGTTACAATAGATGTAGTGGGGGAATGGAGGGGTCCCGTGTCAATTTCACTTTTTTCGGAAATTAATAAAATTGCAGAAGGGGGGTGGGGGAGGCCGTAAAAAAATTGATATTGTTGGTATTTAAGGTTCTGTAGCTCCGGATAGAAACCTTTTTAGTTCCAGTCGAGTGTTCATACGTTCGTTGTACATTTTTTCTAGGAGAGGAAGTGTGGACAAGGGAAGTAGGAGAAGTAGGGGAGGGAATGAAAAGTAGGGGGTGTAAGGGGTGGTGACGTAGGGAAAGTAAGGTGATGGGAAATAGGTAAAGTCAGGATGAGTTGGATTGGGCTAGTAGGGAAGTAAAGGTGTTTAGGGAAGCGGAAGTAGGAAAAGTAAGGAGAGGGATAGTAGATGTTTGTCTGTTCGTCGCAGTTTTTTCCCATGAGAGGAAGCAGGGAAGGTGTGAAGTGGAGACGTGGGGGAGGGAAGATGAGTGGAAGTAGGGAAGCGAGGGTGACTAGTGGAGGGGTTAGCATGGTGAGGGAAGTAATGGGAGGGGGAGTAGGAGAAGTGATGGGGGTCTCGTAATGGAATTGACGAGAGGGGTAGCAGAAGAAGTTTGAGGCAGTGGGAGAGTAAGGGGAGGGGTATAAGGGGAAGGTAGGAGAAGTTGGCAAAAGGAGGGAGAGTAGGAGAGCGAAGTTATGAAATGGGGAGATTTAAACGACTTAATTAACGTCTTAAATAGACTACGAAACCCTTTCTTGCAGTCACGGGAATGATTTTTTGGAAAGGTGATGTCGAAAAATGCAAATTACAAGTATGTCAACTGCCGATCATTTTCGTGAAATCTTATCAGTGAAAACAGTAGTGCAGTATTAATGTCACTATTCATATTGCATGCCCTAATTCAGGTGTCTGTTCCCGTCTCAATTTTTCATAATCTGTTCATCTCAGCGTAATGAAACTAATCGTTTCGTCGAGTATACGATGCACGAACATGCGTGTCGTAATTTAATTTCACGCTCTCGTGCCACCGGTTTGGAATGTTATCGGGTCTCCATCTCGAATCAGTATCGCACGCACGTTATATTCATATGACACTTTCGAACTTACGCCGATTAGTTCAGGTAAAAGCTCGTAATGGCTTTCACGCCCTTCGATAAACCTTCATTTATTCCTCACATTTCATGTAGCCCAACTTGTTATAAATCTACGGGGTACATACTTTCGTAGAAGAATTTCTATTTTCTTTTTCGAAAATTATGTATTTGAAATTTCTATTGAAAGAAGATTTCTGAAAAAATTTTTTTCTGTGAGTTTTATGGATTCTGCACGAAGCAATCCTATAGAAATAAATGAATCATTCAGTGAAGCTGTTCTCCATGCATAGAAATGCTTTCTCGTTGATAGGGGAACATGGGGCAAAACGGGACGATTTTGCTTTAGGATTTTTTTTCTCAAACTAAAATACATTTTTTCTGCATTCAACAATATAGGTGGCTTAAACAACTAATAATGTAGCAAAAAAAATTTGTTTCGCATTGAAAAAATGCCGTGTTCTACTTTTTTTTATTGATTTTTGAAAAAAGTTTTTCGTCCCTTTGGCTTTGTTAAATAAAAAATAAAATGTATTATGAACAAAATTAATTAAAAAAGATAGAACAAATATATAGAACAGTTACAAAAACTTGTCGTAACCAGTTTTATTGTCCATTTTTTGTATAAAAGTGTCCATAATGAGGCCTTACAAAATACGCATACATGAATTTCGTCTCCATCCTCACTGTCGAAACCTGCACAAGACTGATGAGCCGAATTGTGGCATAAACTGTATTGGACCCACTGTTCACTCGAAAAATCGTGACAGTACAAACAATCGAAAGGAATGTGTACTCTAACCACATCTCGCGCGGTGTCCCGTTTTGCCCCTGCCCATTTTTCTCCCAAGGTACTTTTTCCAATATGACTCCCGAAAATCGCGATAATAGTCGCAATCAAAAACGCCGCGACGCAAAAGAAGGGCTATTAAATGCACAACGGAATGGTGCTGAAGCGATTTTAATTGAACAAACATTTGTATTACTTATGTGTAGTTAAAAATCAGTCAAAATTATAACTGAGCACGAAAAAAATCCATGCACCTCATAACTTGGGAAATAAAAACAAAATTATAACAAATTGACGACTCAAAACGAAGTTCCTACAATTTCCAGTAGATGGCGTCACACCATAGAGAAGATATAATCATTGTCCCGTTTTGCCCCTGTCGTCATTTTGCCCCATGTTCCCCTGTTCAGATTAAAATGACTGAATTTCAAATATCGTGATGCTCAATTTAAAAATTAATATTTTAACAACTGAGTTTCAAGATCCTGATTTGAGAATGCTTCAGTTTTTAAACAAAGTTTGGAATTGTTTAATTTATAAAGCTTCTAGTTCAAATTCATTACTTCTGAAAGTTTCCAAATAGAAAGGATATCATATTAAATTTTTTTACAATAATTAAACCTTAAAGGTTTATTACGTTTTTTTGCTTCAAAAGGTTAAATTCGAAAATATTTGGTAAGAAATTTCTTCAATTTTTGGAGGTTTTCAATTTCACAATGCTGTAGTTTCATTTTCAAACATTAAAAATGGCAGGACAATTTGACTATTAAAAAATTCAAAATTAAAAAATTTTCCTATTGAAACTTTGGATAGTCATGTTTGAATTTCAAAATTTAATATTAAACTATTTTCAATTATTTAGTTTCAATTTTAAACGTACCAAATTTTCTGGTTTTTAATATTCTGCGAAATCTTGAAATAATAAATTAAAATACGAGATAGTTGCACAGGTCGACGCTTAGAGGATTTGTAATCAAACAATTTTGAATTAAAGGCCTCTAGAATAAATTAAAAACTATGAAAAATTAGGACAATAATTGCTCAGTTTCGAGCATTAAGAATTTCAATATTTTAGAAATAAGAATTGAAAAATAAATAACTTTTTATTCATAAATGTTCCAAAATGTTGCAAATTTCAAAGTCAACTAAAAAAAGTTGGTATTGAAGGGCTTGAAATTGTGAAATTTTCAAACATTGAAATTATATATAGCAATCTTGTTTTGTATTCTTTTTTTCCATAAAATATCTTCAAATTGTCCGAGTTGATTGACAAATTTTAAGGATGAATAATAATTTTAAATGAAGTGTTAAACATTACACGATTAGAAATAAAAAAAATAAAGAATTGTATTGGTTAAAATTAAAATAAATACAAATTAAGCTATCTGAAAATGATAATTCAGTAATTACATAATTTCTTTTATTTTGAATGGTTACAATTTTAGAAAACTTTATTTTGTAATCTCAGAAAAATTCATCTAATCAATTTTAATGTTAAATCACAATTTTGTTTTATTTATCAAAAATTCAAAATTCTAGAATTTTAGAACGTTTGACTTTGAAGTTGTTGAATTTTGAACGCTTTTAATTATAACTGAAATTGTAATTCCTTTTAGTTTTAAATGATCCAATTTTCGAAATTCAATTTTTATAGTTTTAATTTGATCTATTTTCGAAATTTTTATCTGAAATCATTCAATTTTGAGATTCTTCAATTCAAAATAAGTTTTTCAATTTTGACCGCTTTGAATTATAAATGATACAATTTCAACTCCTTTCTGATGAAATTGTCCAATTTTAAGAATTTTGGTCTGCTATTTTTCAATTTTGAGAGCTTTTGATTGAGAAATGTTTAATTCCTTCTCATTCCATTCGAAATATTGTTCTTTTTCGAAATTTCACCTAATTTAAAATTATTTGGTTTGGAACGTTTTTAATTCAAAATCGTTCAATATTCATTTTTTTAAAGTTTTGAAGCTTTTCATGCGGAATTTATTTAATAATAGATTTATTTCTAGTTTAAGATATTTTATTAGTTTAGAAAATAATTAATTTCTCTTACGCCGAGTTTTCTTGTATAGATTTTATCTAGATTTAAAAATTATTTAGATAGTAGGATTTAGTTTATAACAGCGCCACGGTGAATGTTAAAAAGGAGGCCCTTTTTGAAAATGAGATTTTCGAAAACAAGCAAATTTGCAAACCGCATAATTTTTTTAAGGGTAACCCAGGAGAGTATGGAAATATAAAAATGAGAGATGAAGGAATATATTTGTGCTGGTTATGAATTTTAAACTTTCTTAAATATAGCGTAGCAGAATATGCGACTATGATAAAACAAACAAATTTTAAAAATCTATAAAAAATATATGCACAACAAATAAAAATATGAGAAGATGACTATTTTTACGTCGTATTTGATTTTGACTTGAGCGTTTCAAAATATCCTTCCATTTTATATAGTATACTAAATTAACATAGAGCATTGCCGAACATTTTATAGAAAATATTCCACAAAAATAGTGATAATTATTTACTGTTATTCAGAATTAACGTTAATTAGTCGATTTTCGGCTATACTAAAATTTACGTAAATACAAAACTAAGAATTTTAGCCAGCATTCTGAATATCTTGAATAATTATTTTAAAGTTTTATCCTAAAATAGAAATGTAGCGTGAACAGACGAAAAACTTGCGGGATAGTCTTTGAAGTTTAGAAAAGACTCTTTGAAAATATAAACTCAAAGAAAGTCAGATTGCATAACAGAATTGTACAAAAAGCCTTAAGGAGAAGTATGTGTCCAAAAAACAGTGCAAGTTTTTTCCGCCTGTTTAGACCTCCTAAGTCATTTATAGAATCCTTAACTTTGAAATATTGAACTCTATTCTTGATTTGTATCTTTTTCAACTGAACATAAGTGGTACTCGTTGACATATTTTTCGAAAAAATTTATTATTCGAAGGAAAAGTGGAAAATAACTGAGACTTAAAGTGGTCAACTGTTTCTCAAACACTCGTAAATTGAAATAAATACTTTGTCGATACCGCCATATTTTTGCATACACATTTTCACATACTTTTTTTAAGTATATTATATATCTTCGGCAAGCACAAGGTACAAATTTACTTTTTAACACTTATTATTTAAATTATGATCCAGAGGTGAGTATAACTAGTCAGAAAACGAGGCTCGTCTGGACACTCATCTTGAAAAAATTAGCACTTGACCTCGGGTTGAAATGAACAGCGCAAAGAGGCCAACCAAATTGCTTTTAAAATGGAGAGTGCTACCCGATCGAATTCACGTATGCTTTTTCAAGACGTAGCGCAAACATTCGTTTTTTTCTTCTTGCGTAATATTCCACGAGTGTTCAAATATTTGTGACCTTCCGGACTTGCCTTGATGGCGCCAATGAATATGCACCTTTCAAATGGATTAAGGTTTCCCTAATCAAATAAAAATGATTTAGAAATACCATATATATAAGGTTGACGATTGCTTTCAACCAAATAGTTAAATTTTCAAATGAATTGTTGAATTTTCCAGCCAAACAGACTAATTTTTTACAACAGTTGTATTCTGAACAAAAAAAAAGGTATTTTTTTACCGAAATAAAATAATTTTAAAACCAAAAAGAACACTTTTAAAGAAAAGAATTGAATTTTCAAGCCAAAAGGACGAATTTTAATATCGAAAATATTAATTTTCAGCAAAAAAGTTGATTTGTGACCAAATAGTTGAATTTTCTACCAAAATATTTGAATTTTTTACCAACAAAAAAAAAACGAATTTCAAACAAAATAATTAAATAATCAACTAATTTTATGAATCTTTAACAAGTAACTAAATTTTTAACAAAGCAATTCAAGTTTCAACCAAGTAGTTAAATTTTCATCCACAAAAGACAATTTTTCAACAAAATAGCTGAACCCTCTATAGAAATTTCTTTACCAAAAGAGATGAATTTGCAAACCAAAAAGAACACTTTGAAACGAAAGAGTTGAATTTACAAGCCAAAAGGATGAATTTTCAATAAAAAAGTTACTTTTCAACCAAATAGCTGGTCTTTCTACAAAATAGTTAAATTCTTAACAAAAGACATGCATTTTCAAACAAAAAAGTTAATTTTCAACCATCTGGTTTATTTTTACATTCTCATTCTAATGAGAAGGTATTGGTTTTATGTAAAATTTGACATAGTCGGTTTTCATCAAATCTCCACGTTTTGAGACCCCCTGAGCTAGAAAAAACGATTTTTACCAAGTTGTCTGTCTGTCTGTAGTCTGTAGTCTGTCTGTCTGTCTGTAGCCACGATAACTTTCGAAAAAATGATCAAATTTGATTGAGCTTTGGCACACTTTTTTATGGCCTAAAAAGAAAGAACGAGTTCGTCAACCAGCTATTTTGGATGAAAATTCAAAAAGTGAGCACATTTTGAAAATGTTTGAGACCACTTTTTTTGAAGATTTGAAAATACTATGTACGGTTATTAGTAGTACGCAAAATGACGAACAAAATATTTTAATGACTTTTCGTGATAAAAAAAAAAAATTACTGGAGTTATAGCATTTTCAAAATTCCAAAAAACAAACGAAAATGAACATTTTAAGCCGAAAAACGCACGATATGAAAAAAAGTCAGGAGGAGAAAAACGTTGCTTCTTGAACACCCTATAATATTTTCATAACAACTTTTTGAATTTTTTGAAAAATAAAAAATTCAAATTTTGATCGCACAAAAAAATAATGAAAAATTCCATTTTACTGTGAAACTATGCAAGATATGAGAAAAGATCATTCCACCAAAATTGTGCACCTAAAAAAGATCTACAAATTTCTTATGTTTTCACTTTTTGATATGACGCGTAGTTTTTGTTTTATTCGTAAAAAACAGCATTGAAAATAGAAAAATCCAATGTTTAGACGAATAACACGAGCTACGAAAAAAATGACATGAACAAAATTTGTTCATCCAAGGAAGAGGTACAAATTTGTTGTGAATAATGTTTCGATAGGATGCGTAGTTTTTGTTTTATTCATGAAAATAACATTGACAGTAAAAAAAATCAAATTTTTGAAAAAAAAATGCAAGGTACGAAAACAGATAAATGAACAAAAATTTTGCATTCAAAAAAGATTTACAAACTTTTAATCAATTTTTGTTGTAAGAATATATTCAAAATGAAAAATTACCTTTTTTGAAAAACGGCACAAGCTAAAATAAAATTTTAACTAATAAATTTTGTCGCCTAAATTATATCATTACTTTTCATTTGAAATCAAATACAAATTTAGTAATTTGTATATGAAGAACATATAACACGAAGCACAAAGTTCGCGCTCAGTGTATTTACCAAATCGCACGCCGTAAGTGCACTCAAACTTTTTTGTTTCTATCATACGGTTCAAATGATTTTCAAATCAAATATCGAGCGCGAAGCGCGAGTGTCTGGATGAGAATGTGTTCCTTAAGGTCGATAGAACCTTGAGTAAATAAAGTTCCTTTTCAGTCTCAAATAAAAACAAATTTAACAATCGCTTAATATGTAGAGGTTTTGATAATTTTATAATATTTGCAAACTAAATTTTTCTTTTCATCGAAGTCGAACACGAAGTTGAAAAATCTGGAGGAACCGAGCGTAAAGCGTGATGTAGATACGCCCGAGTGCGTAGCGCGAGGTGAATACATAATCGAGCGCGAAGCGCGAGATCCAACAGTTGCGCGCCCTAGGCGCGCTCAAACTTGCGAGCGAAGCGTGGGACGAGAATGTGCCCGCGAAGCGGGCAGATTTTTTTTTTAATCATTTTCAAACCAACAAGACGAATTTTCAACCAGAGAGTTGAATTTCCAATAAAAAAGTTAATTTTTAACGAAATAATTGAATTTTCGAGCAAAATATTTGAATTGTTTATTAAAAAAAGGGAGCTACAAATTTATTGTTAATCATTTTTTGATAGGATGCATAGTTTTTGGTTTATTCGTAAAAAACAACATTGAAAAAAAATGTTGGGCAAACGACACAACCTATGAAAAAAATGAATGAACAAAAGTTGATTTTCCAAAGAAGAGTGAAAACTCATCCAAATTTTTCATCAAAAAATTTTTGATAGGGCACGTAGTTTTTGTTTTAATCGTAAAAAATAATATTAAGAATTGAAAAAATTAAATTTTTTGAATTATTAGACAAAAGTTCTTTTCCCAAAAAGGATCTACAAATTTGTTATAATTTTTAGATAGGGCAGGTAGATTTTCTTTTGATCTTAAAAAATAAGATGAAAAATAAAAAAAATTGAATTTTTGGAAAAACGACACAAGGTACAAGGAAAAAGGACGCTAGGATGTGTATTTTTAGTTCAAATCGTAAAAAATAACATTGAAAATAAACAAATTAGATTCATGGCAAAACGACACAAGTTGCAATAAACGACATAAGCTACGCAAAAAAAATAACAAGACAAAAGTTTTTCACCCAAAAAAGAACTGCAAATTTGTTATAAATTATTTTTTGAGAGGATGCGTAGTTTTTATTTTATTCGTAAAAAACAACATTAAAAAATATATAATTTTCAGATAAACGACACAAGGTATGAAAAAAATAAATAGACAAAAGTTGCTTTTTCAAAAAAGAGTGAAAACTCATCCAAATTTGTCATCAATAATTTTTTGATAGGACGCGTATTTTTTGTTTTAATAGTAAAAAATAACATTAACCCTAATTAGTCACACTTCACGAGAATCGCATAATAGTCACACTGGGTCCTAATGAGTCCTAAAAATCTAAGAAAATTGCTGGGTATTATTTAAGGATTTCAAAAGATGATCATTTAGTTTTTGTAACCAAAACTAATTGTTTGAATATTCAAACAAAATCGGTGAAGTTAAGGTAACGAGCTCCTTTACAAGGAGCTCGAAAAATTTTTGGGTTGAATTTCACTCCGAGTGACTAATTAGGGTTAAAAATAACAACATTAAATTTTTTGAAAAACGACACAAGGTACGAAAAAAAAATTAAGAAACAAAAGTTGTTCACCCAAAAAGGATCTACAAATTTTTTATTAATAATTTTTAGATAGAACGAGTAGATTTTCTTTTAATCGTAAAAAATAAGATTAAAAAAAATTAAATTTTTGGGAAAACGACATAAGAGACGAAAAAAATGAAGAGACAAAAGTTGTTCAACCAAAAAATATCTACAAATTTGTTGTAAACTCTTGTCATAAAAATATACTAAAAATAAAAAAATTATCTTTTTGGAAAAAGGACACAAGCTTCAATAACATTTTATTTAACAAAATTTTTCGCCTAAATTATATCTACAAATTTGCTTAGAACCACCTTACGCTAAGATGCGTATTTTTACTTCAAATCGTAAACAATAACATGGAAGATAAATAAATCAAATTTGTGGAAAAACGACATAAGTTGCAATAAAATGTTTAATAGTGCATAATGCATATTATGTATTGTAATAATATAAATTTATTGAAATGATATACTTTTCACGGTGGCTGAGAATTAAAATTAGTGCAAGATAAGGAACAAATATTGAAGTCATCATGAAATAGTATGTTATGCACCTAGGGGGAGAAAAAGTGCCACTCCCCATTGGCGCGTACGATATTTTTTATAACAAATGGATGATTTCAGACATTTTTCGAAATACAATCATGATTTCAGTCCATATTAGATTTTGAATAAAGAAGCATTAGATTTATGTTAAGAGATGATTCATCGTAACTTACCATAAATTGCCCAAAATTCAATTAAAAATGTCTATTTTGCGGAAATTTATGGACATTGTCGGTAATTGTACAGGTAAATATGATAACTTACCATAAATTACCCAAAATTCATTTTTGTAAATTCCCATAAATTTCCCGAAAGTTATGAAAAATTTTTGTCATTCATGGTAATTTTACCGGTAAATATAGTAACTTACCATAAATTATCCAAAATTCATTTTTTTAAATTTCCGGTATGAAAATTTTCGGTCATTTATGGTAGTTTTACCGGTAAATATAGCAACTAACCGTAAATTACCCGAAATTCATTTTTAAAAATTTCCATGAATTTCCGGAAATTTATGAAAATTTTCAGTCATTTATGGTAATTTTACAGGTAATTATGGTAACTTACCTGCAGCTGTCAGATTTTTTTTGTTGCAATCATTATTATTATCGAGATTGTCACTTATTTGACTACCAAAGCCAGTACTACCAAGTACTTTGTTCTCAATCTTAATAATTCGACAAATTTCGAATTTAAAAAGTCACTTTTTAGTTCTGAGACTTATAAATAACACTTTTATTTAAAGTATTTTAAATTTAAATCTGCCCAATTTAAAATTTTCTAATAAATTATTGTTACATATTTGTATTTAAAAGAAACACGATTTATAAAATTGCTAAGATTCTTTAAATCGGTCAATACTTGCTAAATTATTGCTATATTAAAAAATTCTTCATATGAAATTTGTTTATTTTTAAATGTTTATAATTCCAGATTATCGAATTTTCAATTTTTCAAATAAAATTGAAACTTTTGTAGAATATCGGTGGCTAAATCAGTAAAAAATTCACATTTAACAATTTGAAAAAATTTTAACTCCTTCAAAAAATTAATCAATTAGGATCATTTTCTCTTTGAATTTTATTCATAAGTAGACATTTTTGCGTTTTTTTGAGCCATAATTTTCTCAAAGTAATATTCTTATTTTTCTGGGCTCACAAAAAAGTCTTCTTGACCCTGTTTCTTTAAAGTTAAAACATGGGATTTTTCAGATTTTAATTTTTTTCTACAATTCACTTTTGAAAATCCATACATACAGACAAGAATGAACGAAGGTCCCAAAAATTCTGAGTTTCTTTTTTAATTACAATTCTTAAAATTCTCACGGTTTCTCCTAGTTTTTCGCACACAGTTAAAGCAACAACGACTTTTATTTTGAACAAGAAAACATTCTACTTTAGTATATTTATATACCTGCCTCTCTTGTCAACTCGACTTCCAAGAAAAGGTCACACATTGTTCTCCTCTTTTTTATTGAAATGAGCTACAAAAGCTACAAATTTTGCAGCAGCGCTATTTTATTTGTTGCTAGTATAAAAAAATGCATGTTTTACATCCGTATCAATAAATAGGTCCATCTTAGAGCTAGACCGTAGAGATATCTATTTTGTATTACACTGTGAGTTCAAAAGAATTAGAATCTTGTAAATTCAACTTTACATTTCATGATCTATAATCATAAACATCGACATGTTCCTTGGAGTATTTCCCGCAAATGTTCGCACAACTGGTTACAAATTATGGGGAACAGATCGATGGGAAAGGCGCCTACTGCACACTAATCAAGACATTTGCGCAAGATCTACTACCAATGAGCTGCATATACGCGCGCGGAACGATTCATTAGAAAATTGTTAGAAACATCTATAAAAATACGCAGAATGCAAAAAGGGCGTTATTGATGCAAATTTTAGCTCACAAATAATGTCTTGCTATATCACGTTATTAATTATGAATCCAGAAAAATTTGATGTATTTACAAAAATGAAAAATGCGTAAGTAATTAAAATAGTAGTATGCATTTCATCACGGAAAGGGAATTCTTCATTGAAAGAGACATCTTTCTTGTGGATTTTAGGTTCCAAAGGTCACATTTTTTCTGAATGTACACATATTGTGAAGGACAGTTGAGTGACTAGTTTTTTAACCTCGAAAATCCACTTCCTGTATTATGTAACTCACAACTAGCATGTACCATTTATTTACGCTTATGGTAATAAAATTGACTTTGGACAATATTTGCATTCAATCTTACAGAGCCTCTGACCTTGACCTAGATGCCGATGTCTTCTCGAATTTCAGGAAGTGCAATCCAAACTTTCCTTTCTACATATCCCATGGAGTTTTTGTCGTAATCTGTAAATCAGTCAATCTGATTCAGCAACAAGGTACAGGGAAAGTCGTTCTGTGATTTTTGAATTGTTTTTATTTTCATTTTATTTTGGGAAGCTGACTTCTACTTCATTCATTCAGTAGTTCATTCAGTTTGGGCGGCGAGCGATTCTTAGGAAAGTCTGAGAATCGCTATGACGCAAAAAGATTGAGGATGCCGAACGTAATGCTTTGCCAAACAATGGTTTTTGTTGCACAAATTGCTCAAAAGCATGATAAAATATTTTAAGACTCATCTCGTTTTTATATCACTGACATTTTGAGATTAATTAGCTTAATTAGTACGTTTTGTAAAATTAAATGTGTTGTAAAGGTAAACAAAATAAAAGAAAGCTGAGCTACTTTAAAGAGACTATATAAGGAAGTGGTTCATTTTTGACGAAAGTGGAGATGTTCTACAAAAGAGTAATTAGTCGCCCTTGACGAGATGGAAAGTACTCAGTGGTTTTTCCTTAGGCGTGTCTAAGTACTTCGGAAGGATGAAGACGTTGATTAATGTTACTTTCGTCCCACGACTTGGGTCATTTCGCCGCCATTAGTCTTGGTCCTCATCTCCATTATAATGTCACAATCTCGACTCTATTCAAGAGCACTTTCGACAAAAAGCTTCGTTTATCTCTTGCACGCATCCCTTCGTTCTGCTCTCTTTCTGCAATCTCGACAACAACTCAGAAAACTTGAAATTCTCAGAAGCAGGTGCTTTTCAAACTCTACTTATTCAGAGAATCATCTAAATCTGCCAAATTCATTCCACAATCTACACACACAAATAGGTATTTAATAAAGTAAAAACCTTTCTAGAAACTGTCCTAGTTCGTTTTGAATCTTTGGAATTCGACATGGCTTCAAATTTTTAAAATATTTTGAAAAAACGGAGAATATTGAAAATATTGACAAAATATGGCCTTGGAACAATTAAATTGTATTTGAAGATGCACGGTTCCGTTAAATGGACTTTAACCCAAAGGTGCAAACATCAAAAAATTTTTCCTAATTATGCATCTGGGATATTGTCCGAGCAACAAGATGTTTTCCGTGATATTTCCTTTGCAGAAACCTGTTACAGATACAAAGTAAAGGAAATGAATACTTTTTGAGCGAAAGGACCTCACATCTATCATCGGAAAAGAATTACTGTCAAAAGGCTAAGAATCATAACTGACGCATAGTTAGCAGCGTCCCACAAAACGCCTACGGGATGTCATAAGCTTGGACGAAAGTGGGCTTCATCTAATCGTACAATTTATGGCAAGACTCGCGTTAAAACGATCATGCATACACTATGTTGAGGATTACAAGGTGTTATGCGATTATTGAAGGAAATTCCGCGTGGCAGGTCGAGTTCTCATCTCAACAAAGCCCAAAATACTGCTAAGTACTACATATAAAGAAATGCAAACGATCACCTTATTAATTCAAAGATTAAACTGAAAATAAATGAAAGAATGTACTCTCCAATTGAGAGCATTATTATTTTTTAAATTAGAAAAATAGTTATGAGGAAGTTAGGTGTGTTGGCAGCAAACCAGTTATCTCAAACGTTTCGTTAAGCATAAATTATGTTAGTCTTCTCTTTCAGTAGAATTACCCTGTTTAAACACTGGTAATTGTTACGCAAATAACTTTACAACCAGCAATCAGTTCCCCTTTCGGCGAGCGCTTACTTAAAAGATCAATGTATTTAGCAAAGATAGAAAAGTCATCATTTCTAAAATTCGGTTCCTCATACAGGAGATCTATTACAGAATAGAAATTTGTTATTTTCCTATCTCTACCATTGTGATATAATATAAAAAATATGATTCAATTTCGTAATTACTGATGGGCATCCAAAGGTTGTAACGCTGACTCCTATCAGTGAATTAAATTTCAAAGTTAATCTGAAGGAATTCCTGGAGCGACATTTCATTGATCTATTTACTTAAATGTCAGACGTCTAAATTTATGATACTGATATATCAGTGCTTAATGCACTCATATTGTTCTTTCATTTTGTTTTTTTCAGACGGCGGATGAAATATTTTTTTAATCCCTAAATTTCTAATTTGAATTCTCTTAAATTTTGTGTATTAGAAACTTATAATAAATAAAGCATGATAATTTCTCATTTATCTAGGCTGTCGTTAAGGTTTTCTCAATTAGTGAAATTCCTATTATCGGCTTCCTGAATCAAGCTAAATGTTCTCACCGCAAATTTCACCTCTCATATGCTGATTACATATGCGATTATAGTCAAACATATGACAAGTATTTTGCATTTCTCACGACATTAGATTTCCACCTTTTGTTCATATTCAGCCCAAGGAGTTTCTTCCAATTAATTTTACTTTCGCATCTCGTTCAAATTAAAAAAAAAAATCAACCAGGAACTATATTACGTATTAAATCCGGGGTATTGATAACGAAAAGGTCAACTTAGATTAATAAGTATGACGATTAAGAGTGTCATTTGTTTGTAATATTCGTGGCTGTGCTTAGACATCTCTTCCGCGTGTGGAGAAGAAACTTGTAATGAGGAAGAGTTAAGTTGTAAAGGGAAGAGAACACAATGTATGTTATATAGAAGGCGGAAAGAGGTAACAGACTTTCTTACACCTTCTCAGATTCTTGAAATCTTCTTCTATCCCTCATTTGACTAGAAATTGCATTTAATTTTATTCCTTGAATTGTTAAAATTTTGAATCACTCAATTCAATTTTTAAGAATAATTATGAGGAACTCAGATACCTTTGAATATTTGATAGAATGTTCTTTAAATGCTTTAGTACTTACGAGAAATTTTAAGATTGGGGTTATAAATATTCTGAAATTAGCATCGTCGAATTTAAATTGAATTTTGAATGAGAATGTTTTGATTTTCGTAAGAAAGTAGCGCTTTTAGAGTTTCATGTTCTCGTAAGTGGGTTCTATTTTCGTCTGTCGCGGAATGTCGAGTAGAAGATGTGTTACGAGATATTCGCGTTCCGACCACATAAACGTCTATAAACAAGGTCGCTAACCTATTGCAAACTGTAGAAGATGAGATCGTGACCAGCCAGCATATAAACCAATCTATTAAGTAATCAAGCCAGGGTCATGCCTCTGATGACAGACTTTCCTTAGATTATAAGGATAGAGGACAAAGTGGTCTTTTCTCACAATACAAGGTAAAAAATGGAAAAGGTATTTCATCATTGTATTTCAAACAAAGACAATGCCGATGATAAGATGTCTAATTTGAAAATTACCACAGGATTCGATTGAACAGAATCTAAATATCTAGAAAAAATATGTTCTTCAAAGAGATAAAAAACTTCAAGATTATATAGTATAATATAATTTTCAATATCTTGTAACTAGTTTTAGTTTCAGAATCGCTGGTCATCTAGATCATTCTTGCCTCGAAGATTCTCTGCAGGTTTCGAAGCATGAGGATAATGTGTTCGTGCTGAAGTCGATTCCGTAATTTATGTAAATTATATCGTATCGACGGATTACGGAGATTAGAGCAGCGAAATGTAGATTACTGTAATAAGGCCCTTGTAAAAATGCGAGCAAAAAATTTCCAGCGTTTAGAACTTCTCCTAGCCCTCTACTTAGTTATCAACTGATTTTCTTTGATCTTATCGCCTGTCCATGCCGACACCTTGAACCTATTGAAAATGCAGATTGGAAAAGAAAATTGAATTAAACTCAGACGAAACATAATTGAGTAGCAGTAATTTAGTGGACGAATAATTTTGAAAAGTGAGTGTTATTAACTTTTGGTTTATGAATCACTAATGCATAAATATTAAAAATATTGAATTCAAGTGCATATTTGAATAAAATATTATGTAAAATATTCTTATTATATTATTGTATAGTACAATATTTTAAAACTACAACTTCTCAATTACTGGCCCATCCTTGACCCAGACTCGTCTCATTCTTGATTTCTTTAATGCATAATAGAAATAGCTATATACCCCTCGCACATTTTCCGAAGCTCTCAAACTATCTGCCCCTCTCATTCCAAAAAAGTCCCTTCTCCTGCCCTTGCCACTCTCCCTCTCATCAGTTCATCCTCCTTGTCCTCCTCCTCCTCCTCCTCCTCCTTAGTGTCATTCACCCTCCACCCAACTCACTCCCATCCCCTATTATTCCTTCATTCTTACTTCTCACAGCCCTACAATTTTGCTCTCGTTCCTTTATAGTTCTTCGTCACAGCTCTCCCCCACCGCCTTTCATCCTATTACTCTTCCTCCTCCCTCCTCTTATCCCTTCTCTTAACCCATCTCATTTTCCTCTTGTCCCTTTATAATCCCTCCTCATAACCCTACTTCTACCCCTCTCAACAGTTTATACTCCGCCACCTCATCTCTGCCCCTCCGTCTATCTTCCTTTCATCTCACTTCTCCCAATCCTACCATTTTCCTCTAGTCCCTTCATACTTCCTCCTAACATCCCTTAATTCTCCCTCCTTCCAACCCTGCCCTTTCTTCTCTCGTCCTCACAACACTCCCTCACCCATTCGCATTATTTTCTACCGAGTTTCCTCTCCGTTATCCTACCATATATTCATTTTCACTTTTCTTAAATCTGCCGTTTTTCTCTTGTCCTTCCACTACTTCCTCCTCACTACCCTATCCCTCCCTCTGTCATCCCTTTACACTGTGCCCCTCCCACCCCTCTACTTACTCGTCACATCGTCTCCCTTCTACATTCTGTTCTCTAATACTTATGAGTCCCAATCTGTCACCTCTTCTGTTTACGACCCATTTTTTTCCCCTCCCACCTATATGCAATCTCTTCAAATGTAGTCTCTTCTTCTTCCCAGGGGAGCTATTTTGGGCGCTAACTTAGCTTGCGGGAGATTATTATAACTTGTTGAGGAGCCTCCAAAGAATAATTTCCGCTGATTTACTTTGAATTTTGAAGCCACCTATCCCCATATCAAGCCCCAAAAATGGTCCAAAAAACAGAAATTGACCATTTTTTGCAAAATTGATACATAAAAAAAACGACGAAATTGAGCGTAATTTTTATAGAATGATCTTCCTGAAAAAGAAATTTCATAAACAATGAGAAAAATTGTTTAAACAATTGGATAATGGTTTGAAAATAATATGTTGCTCTTAATAATAAAAAATTACCGCAATAATCACACCAAAAGATAATTTTCGAATTTTTATTCCAGAACAAAATTGAAAACAAAAATTAAGAAACAAATATGTACGATTTTTTAAATAATGGGACAGTAAAATCTTCATGATGCAGATAATTAATAATAAGCGACAAACTTCACCGAATTAAAATAAAACTAGAGTTTCCTACATATTTCTAAGAAAACGTTTCAAGTATACCATTATACCATTAAGCCATTTCCCTTTCAGGGTAGGCGTGACACTACCCGATTCGGGTAGTGTTTCTAGGTGGATAGTTTTCTTGTAGTTATAAATAACTACAAGTGTGGGCTCACCACACCCATGATATGCCAACAGCACGCAGTATTCTCGAATGGTCACCCATCCAAGTACTAACCGCGCCCAACGCTGCTTAACTTCAGTGATCTGACGAGAACTGGTTTTCTCAGCGTTTCAACGGGTTAGTACGGAAACAGAATTATATAAACAAATTGAACTTGTTTAAACAATTGCAAATGAGTTTAAAACTGCTTAAAAACATTTTACTTGTCAAATAAAAAAATGTTTGTCAAAAGAGGGCAAAACAGAGCTCAAATACACCAATATTGCGCAAACTGGTCAATTTCAATTTCTTGGGGAATTTTTAAAGAGGGGATTTTAAAATTAAAAGTAATTACAAAAATTATTTGTTCAAGACTCCACAACAAATTCTAATTTGGATGGATTTTTTTCTGACAACTTAACAAAATGGGGGGGGGGGGGGTGAAATGCCCTCTATTCGAAAAAAAAGGTAAATCTCTATGATTTTGAATCAACATAGTGAGCATAGCTGAAAATATCGATTTTTTCACATAAAAAATAGTTACCTAACTAATGTTTTAAATTATTAAGAATATCGTATTTTTAAAATGCATATCGAGAACATGTTGCTATAGATTTTCAGGTCAGATACTAGGAAAAAATTTTGGATGCAAAATTATTATTTATTTTTTTACAATCATTCAACAATAATGTATTATTCATCCAAATTTTTTAGGAATATGCAGTCTAATCAATCCAGCCAATTGACACCAAATTCTAATGAGGAGTCTATAGCAAAATATTATTGATACATATTGCAAAAATTTTCGATATGTTCAATAGCTTGTACAATTTTACCATTTAGATCATCTCTGAATATTCATTATTACATTGAATACATACAATTTTTTTAAATATTCAAGATATACAAAAAATTTCTGCATTATGTTTCGAGAATTTGTTGCTACTGACTTCTCCTTAAAATTTTACGTCAATGTGTTCGATATATTGGGATGTAGAAGGGGACACAGGTCAAAAATTGGACGTTTTTATAGTTTAAAAAAAAATTCATTCTATATTGAAATTTAATTTTTTTGTTTGTTTTTAATTTAATTTTCTAATGGGTTTCCAGTTAGCTGCCAAGTCTTATTTAAATCGGTAGAAAATTGCGCTGAAAATACAAAAAAGTTTTAAAAAAGATGATTATTCCAGATAAGTATTCTTGGTGTTTTTTTGGTACTTTCTGGCGATTCGCTACCGATAATCTTGATTCCTCTTCACTAAGATGAGACCTTAAAATTCAAAATACAACCGAATACTCAAAATAAAAATACTGGGGGTTTGACACACGCATTTCGCAGTTGAATAACCTCCACCCCTTCCCTAGTTAGAATTAAAATAACTTAGTGAACAAGTAGAAAATAACTTGAGTGACTAAAGGAAAATATATTTTTAACTAAAAACTCTTTTTTTAGAAATCACGTTTACGCATTTGAACGGAAGTAAAAATATTTGTCCTTACTGACCCAGTCCAATGGCTCTTTAACTTGGGACTTAGGGTAAGGGGGCGTTCATAAACTACGTTACCAATTTTAGGTCATTTTTGAACCCCCCTCCCCCGTTGGCTGAACATGGGTTTCACGTTCATTCTGCGTTTCTTCACGATTTTAGTGAGTTCAATTGCCAAGTTGCCTACATGAGCGCTTGGTGAACTGTAAGCTACGGTAATGAATCAAGCATAATTGAAAATATTAAATTATCAGACTTCACATCCCAAAATTCTTTCAAACAGGGCAAATAAGGCGACTTTTCAAAAAGTAGGGGAATAATAGGAAAATCAATTCTTTCCAATAAAATGCAAGTAGATACCAAATTGAATTAAATATGAATCAGTTCCAATTCCTAAGAATTCAAGTCGGATCAAATCAAGTCAACCAAGATGATTAATTTTCTACCAAAAGACGAATTTACAACAAAACACATGAATTATCAACTAAAAAAGATAAGTTGTCTACCAAAAATGTAATAATTAAATTTTCAGTTTAAAAAATTACTTTTCCACAAAAAAATAAATTTTCAACCCAGAAGATGAACTTTGAACCAAACGGATGAAGTTTTAACTGAAAAGAATGTTTTCAACCAAAAATTCAATCGTTAAAATTTCAGTTTGAAAGAATTAACTTTCAACAAAGTAAAAATGAATTTTCAACCATTCTAATTCAACTAAAATAGACGAATTTTTAACTTATCATGGATGAATTTTCAGATGAAAAATTTGTTATACCATTAAGCCATTTCCCTTTCGGGGTAGGCGTGACTTGCTCGGTTGGAGAATAGTAGTGTGCATATGGGTATATAGGTATAAGGTAGGTAGGAATATAGTTATGAGGTGGATAGGTATATAAGTGTTAGGTATATATATTTTAGATTGATCTGTAATTCTCGTGTTATTTATTTAAATGACACGTTTACTCCGCAACACTGCTCCGACCCAGGTTGCTGATCAATCTCTCTAGCGATCACCCCAAGTGAAGAGCCTCACAAAATTGTTATGTATGGTTCTCCACTTGGGCCCATTAGTATCCAAGATCTTTGTTTCAGGCGTCATTCATTCTACTGTCACTCTGTTTACAAACTATTTGTCGCCACACTTTTCTATCCTGGCATACTACTCTAGCTTCCTTCACGTCCATGCATTTTTTCATGCAAGCTCTTGTGTTTCTATGGCTTCTTATGTCTCTACGGATTAATGTCTCATTTACAGATTCTAACCATTCTTTCGGCGGTCTACCTCTGGGCATTCTGCCATTTACTTTACCTTTATACACTTGTTTGGTCAGTCGTTCATCTTTCATTCTTTCAAGATGTCCGAACCATCTTAACTGATTTCTTTCCCATGTGTCAACTATTGTCTCTTTTGCACCACATTCTTTGAGGATTGTCTCGTTTTGGACTTTGTCCATTAGTGTTTTCCCGCATATTATGCGCAGAGGTTTCATGCCGATCGCGTTAATTTTACTCCTGTCCTTTTCTTGACA
>CAKNYM010050487.1:206711-232101 GCA_932195095.1 Andricus curvator | reverse complement strand
GCTAGAAGTTTTATAATACCTATTTTGTTTGGCCTCGATGGCTGCGCCTGTTTACGCACTCCTGGTTTATGTTTAGAAACTGGTGAGTCAGCAGTGTTTGAGGTTCGAATCTTCTGAGTTGCGAATTTATAAATCAATATAAAATTAAATCGCACAAATAAAACTTTTCCTCTTTTTATTTCAGTCTGAAATTTTCAGGAACTGTTCGTAGGAAATTCGAACTGTTCGTAAGAAACTTCGAAATTTATCCATATATTTCTCATAGAAATAAGGATTTAATGTTTCATTTTTTTATCTCGTATCCGAGACCTAGCTACAAGTTCGTGACTTCTTCACGGATCAATTTTTTCCGTGTGGTAATATTGTTTGGCCCTCGGCGTGTAGACATCTTGGATTTTCCCCACCTAACCTGAAATACCTAATTTAGATATATTTTTATTATTAAAAAGCTATTTCAATCATAAAAACTTACAAGGAAAAATAATTTTTGTCTAAATAAAAAAATAAAGTTTTGTCCCATGCAATTGGTATTATTGTTTGGCCCTCGGTGTGCAGACATCTCGGAGTCTTGGATTTCGCCCACCCAAACCTGAAATACCTAATTACGACTTTTTACGGTCCTGAAGATCCTGAATTTCATTTGACAGATTTACGTTAGGTTTATACCGGCGTGTTTACACGACGTGCTTGCGAGTTAGATTCACATCTCGTTGATTATTTCTATGTACTTAATTGAGTTAAAACTATAAACGATTATCATTAATTCCTTATAAATGTTTTTTGGAAATTATGCTTATTTTTTTAATTGAACTCGAAGCAAGTGAACAAAGAATCCGAATCCGAGGTTAAAAAGACCCCAGCACGTCAGGATTCTGACATAACCTCAAAAAACCTCATATAAATATTTTCCATGTCTGGAGGTCAGACCATGTTTACTATATGTTTTTGGGGTCGCTGAATCCGTATCCGAGGTCTAAAAACCCCATGCACGTCAGGGTTCTGACGTTACCTCAAAAAACCTCATAAAATTTTTTTTTAAGTCCGGGGGTCAGACCATGTTTATTATATGTTTTTGGGGTCACTGAAAAAATCGTCTGTTTTTCAAGTGCCCTCCGCGTAAAGAATAACCCATATAATAAATATAATTATTATATCTATATATTACAAACAAGTAATATGATACATCATAAAATATTATTTTCTATTACAAATCACGAAATGATATATGTTTAAAATCAAATAGACTTTCTAACCAAGCTAAAATATTTGAAAATTTTTATTAGAGCCGTGCAGTCGTTTATTCGAATTTTTAATACAAATTCAAGAACGCTTGGAATATTGGATTTTTCGAAATAGATAAAAATTTAACTGTACATCAAACCGCCTTGATTTCCTTGAATTATTAAATTTTTAAAATCAAAATAACTTTTTTTTTTTGTAAAAATGGATCAAAAATTCAAGTAGAATCTTCGAAATTCGACTTGTTCGAATATTCGAATAAATCGAATTTCAAATATTCAACTTGAGTTTTGGAGTCATTTTTTTACAAAAAAAGGAGTTATTTTGATTTAGAAATTTTAATAGCTTAAGGAAATCAAACCTGTTTGATTTACATTTAAATTTTGTTCTATTTCGAAAAAACCAACTTTCCAGGCGTGTATAAATTTGCATTTCAAATTCCAAGAAACGACTGCACACCTCTAATTTGTACAGTCACTCTCAAAGAAAGACCATTAACGAATATTTTCATATTTGGCAACTTATTTTTCGAAGTCTTTAATAAATTACGAATTAGAATTAGGTTTCAGCTAATTTCGATAATTTCTTTTTCTGCATATTAGCTTTTTTTTTGGAATCAGCTAAAGAAATTTTAGCAAACTGGCGCATTCTATTCTGCAAATATAAGTGAAAAGTGTAGGCCAAAACTTCCTTCCCATGTTCTGCACAAGAAAAGTAAAACTTGAGTTTAGAAAAATCATTCAAGACTAAGTCAAAAACATGACTTTTCTTGCAATGCAGAGAAAACTAGTTTTCGATTGATTTTATAAAATCAAAGAGTTTAAAATTCGGGTACTGGAGATTGTAATTTTGATCTAAAGTGATTAATTTTGCCACTGCATGATTAATTTGGATTTGACCTACACTTTCGTCGCTTGCAGAATAAAATAGTGCGGATTTGCAATCAACGCAGTTCTTGTTTTAATTTTTGACAAATTTGACCTGTAATGTAATAAATTAAACAATGATTGTGAAAATGGCCCGGTGGAGTTTTCTACTACTGTTTTTATGTTTATCGCATTAATTATGTCGATGTGTATCGCTGCGGGGTGCAAATCAAGTTACAAAAGTGAACTCGGAGAACCCGAAGATCCCGAATATGAAAAAAATTAATTTTTCCGTCGTTTCGAAAGACCCAGCTATTGAAGCTTTATGGCAAAAAGCTTTAATTCTGAAAAATTTTACCGTGAAAGCTGGCCAGTTCGTTTATAGTAAACATTTTTTAAAGAAAGACATTCTCCACAAGAAAATCCTAAAAGGACCCGATGGCACTAGTTTGTTAAAGGTAAATAATTATATATTTACTGTAAAATCGGAATTAAATATTATAAATAAAATAAAATAAAATTCTTTCTTATTCAATAAACTGTATTATTAGGTATTTTCACTTACTACTCGTTTCAAAAAAATTCGGTTTGTTTTCCCGCCAGCAAGTGCAAAAACAAACACAATTTATTATATTTTTAGTAATTTTCAGAATAAAAAATATGTACCAAGTTAGTCTAGTCAATGTCTTATTTGAGTAGGATACAAGAAAGTGACGTTAATTTCAGGATTAAATTAGAAGGCTACAAAATGTATGATACTAACCTCAATTTTCCTTCTTTAACAATTCATGCGACCAAAATCTTAAATTAATGTTTTAATTTTTTTTTTTTTCCCGGTATCTTATAATATTAATGCAGTGAAGGCCTTTTCCGGGTTTATGATGTTTTTATTAAAATATTGCCGACATGTTTCGACTCGGATCCGAGTCCTTTTCGAGGCGTAGTCCTGTAGAGGATACAATATATCGTAAAGAAATTTTTGTTAAATAAGTTTTCATTAAAAATAAAGTTAAAGTATGCATATACATTGTCCTTACCTTATTATTAGTTAACGGAAATCGAAAAAGTTTCTTGGTAGATTGTACATAGTTGTCAGTTATAAATGAATAGGTTGAAATTTTTAAATTGGAGCGTCATAACCTCAAAATATAATAAAATTTTTGTCTCGTCTAGAAATGAAACAGAGTTAAATGTGAATATGGATTTTTTTAAGAAAACATATATTTTAGCGTATATATACTTTCAGGAGATAAATCCTAGAGGAAATTATTATATATTCTACATTTAAAAAAAAAAGAAAGCGGCAGAGCCTTGTGGTATCTTAAATTATAGCGACATGACTGCGAATTTGTATGAAGTTAAAATGGGGTTAATTTTGCGTAATATATACGTATATACGTCCTAAGCCCGGGAAATTCAAATTTTTGGCATGTATATTTGTGCAATTAAATTATTGTATATGGTACTTAAACCTTGAATGTCTGATCTGAAGTTAATAGAGTTTTTATCTCTTTGTATATGTATCATTTCTAATAGTAAACGTTTATCAGGATTAGGCTCCAATTCCAAAACTTCAACGTTATTTAAATCAAAGTCAAAGTTATGTGCAAAGTCATAAGCATGTTTAGCTATGGCTGTGTTTGTTTCGTTGTTTTCAATAGATCTTTCGTGTTCTCTATTCCTTGTGTGCAGAGGTCTACTGGTTTGACCAATGTATGTTTTTTTACAATTCTTACATATATGTTTATAAACGCAGTTACATTTGTTTTCTTTTTTAATTTTATCTTTAGTACTTCTAATTATGGTTCTTCTCAAATTATTGTTGATTGCAAAAACTAATTGAAGACTACATTTTTTGAAAATTCTGAAAAAACATTCGTCTAAGTTTTGAATGTATGGTATTACAACAATTTTTTTAAGGTTGCTATCTTTAGGTTGCGTGGACATAGTTTTTTGTAAATTAATTATGTGTTTGTATCTTTCAGCGATTTTAGTTTTTAACAAATCAGATGGATAGCCATTTTTTTCCAGTGTTTTCTGCACAAGATCTAAGTTCTCTTTGTGGAATCTAACATCAGCCAGTTTTACAGCTCTATCGACTAAACCATAAATAATGCTAATTTTATGATAGATTGGGTGACAAGAGTCGAAGTTTAAAAATCTACCAGACCAAACTGGTTTGCGATACCAGTTGGTTACAATTTTATTGTTTTCGATTTTTAATGCCAGATCTAGAAAGTTTATTTCATCATCCTTAGCCAGTCCCATGGTGAATTTAAGTTTAGTGTCAGCAGTATTAAATTTATTTAGAAATTTGTAAACTTTATTTTTCGGTAGACAAATTAAGGTGTCATCTATATAACGGAAATAGAATTTGATTGGATATTCAAGTGATTTTAAAATTTTGTTTTCAATTTCTTCCATGACAATATTGGCTGCAGCAGCTGATATCTTAAATTAATGTTACTTTTTTTTAACGAGTAGTAAGTGAAAATACCTAATAAATACAGTTTATTGAATAAAAAAGAATTTACTTTTGTTTTATCTTTAAATTTTGATTTCAGTTTTACGGTAATTACATTATCACTTACCATTCTCAAAATAGTGCCATTATGTCCTTTTAGGATTTTCTCGTGGAGAAAGTCTTTTTGCCATATAAAGCTTCAATAGCTGGGTCTTCCGGAACGATGAAAATATTATCTTTTTCATATTCAGGTTCTCTGAGTTCACTATTGTAACCTGATTCGCACCCGGGATCGATACACTTTGGCATAATTAATGTGATAAATAAACTTAGAAAAACCAGTAGAAAACTCCACAGGGCCATTTTCACAATAATTTTATAAAGAAACCGTTTTATTGTTACATTTTTAAGAGTTTGTAACGACTCTACATGACGAAAGCCATATAACCGTCAAAACAACACGAAAAAAGTTACAGTGACAGTTCACGGACGTTTGACGTTCCCATGTGCTACGTTACGTCATTGAAATTTGATCCTCACTTCAGTCCTGTTTTGATCCAAAAAAGTTGTACTAAAACGTCGTTTAGCGGCATCAAAATAAAGTGGCATTAGAATGGAGCCACCCGAGACTATTTTCATGGAGAATAGACATAAGGAGACCAAAGTAATGTAACCGAAAATAAGCAAATTTTTGTCGTATAAAAAGGGTTACAATACTGCCCGAGTTATGGCGCTAGTGTTGCACGGAGAAAAATGGCCGCCGTATATGTTGACATCTTACATTATTTACCAATGTGATTTTAATAGAAATGTGTAAATTATTATTAAAACGGAGAAATTTTATTTTACTTATCTTGAAATATCGGTGATTCTATGTAATGGAAGTGATCCTGCAATGGACGTGGTAGGTACTTCAGATTTATTGCACAAACGTGGAAAACAATAAGGATATAACTGATCAGTTTTCAATCTTGTACGCATACACATCACAGAACTGATATCGGACTTCCACGTGAATATAACAGTTTTTACATTCCAATATCCTTTAAATGTCTTAAAAAATTGTTTTAGTCATTTAGGAATTTTGTATTTTTGATTAGGGTTATATCACAGGTTATATTTACACGGACCATGACGGCGGCCATCGTTACCCGTACCACACTAGCGCCGCGCTCGAGAAGATCTAGCATTTCGATGCGTTATTGTACATCCGACAGAAAAATGCTCGTTTTTGGTGAAGTCAATGTACAGGACTTTGGGCTCCTTATGTCTATTCTCCATGACTATTTTTTTGGAGGAATGTTTCAATACCGAAAACTAGCCTTGAAATGATACTTTTTTTTACAGTGAATTTAAAAATATTTAAAAAGTATTTCCAATTCCTGAAATAAATTTTCTTCTGAAAAAAACCTCTGTTCCCATTATCTCAATCATGGTTGTGGACAGTCCAGCTTTTTATGACAAAATAAAATCATATTTATCAAATATAATTGATAAATATCACAGTCCTCATCGAATAAAATTGAAGTATACAAATTTTGATTTTATTTGAGAGGAGTGTTATAGAATAGTTTTTAATGATACAATATTTCCTAGAATTTAGTTTTGTTATACTTCTAAATAGACTACGTCACATCTACCAATGTAACGTATTTACAAAATAATTTTCCTGAAAAATCTTGAAATGGGAATTATTTACTCGCATAATCTAGTTTACCTCGTTTTATTCACTCCACGAGTCTTGGTTTGACGGAAATATTTGTTTAATTTCAAATAAATTTTCATTACCAGCAGCATATTTCATTTCGTCATTCATTCATAACATTTCTCTTTGTTTCATTTTTATTTAATAGTATTCAGTAATGTAAATAATCAAACAGTGAAGAATCTTTCAGGAAATGAAATAATCCATTGTTAATTAAAATTTAATACAAATTTCGACTTTTGTCTTGGGGGCCATCAATAAATTACGTAATCGGTTTTTCGCTAATCAACCCCCTCCCCCCCCCCTTGTGACTGACCGTTATGTCATTGCTGAACCCCCCATCGTCACTGACCATTATCACGTCACTTTTTTGGAAATCACGAAAATTTACATAAAATCGCAGAGAACATTAAAACGAATTTTTTTAATCTGTTGATTGTGAATTCTCTTTATTTAGAATGAGACAGTAGTTTGAGCAGCGTTCACATAAACGTTAAACTATAAGCAAATTCTATATATCTACAACTGACAAATCCTGATATAATTTAAAAAATTTCAAACCTCCGCCCCCGTTCTTGCATAAGATTTCATATTTTTTACTTAATATATCCAAAATATATCAATTATTTGCACTGCAATCGAGATTGCCTCGGGTTCCAGCATTTTGCAAGTTTTTTTTTTAAATGCCCTGAAATTTGTTTAAAAAACATTGACATTGACGGAATCGCGGTGGTTTTGTAAATATATAGAGTCAATTTACTTAAAGAGAATTCTTTTCTGTCTGAAGAACAAAACTTCCTTTTTTTTTTAAATTTTTAATCTTGTTTTTTACGATTAAGAGAAAATCTACTTGTTCTATCTAACAATTATCAATAACAAATTTTTACATCTTTTTTTGGGTGAGCAACTTTTGTTCATTAATTTTTTTTCGTACCTTGTCCTGTTTTCTGAAAAATTCAATTTTGTTATTTTCAATGTTATTTTTCACGACTAAAAAGAAACTACGCGACCTATCAAACAAATATTAATGACAAATTTGTAGCTCTTTTTTTGAATGAGCATGCCAGGATTTGTGCGTGTGTGTGGATATGTGGATGTGAGGATGTCACACTTTCTTGTGAACACGATAACTTCAAAACGGTTGCAGATAAATTGATGAAATTTGGAGGGCTTATTTTCCCCACCAATATCTTCAAACTGACTTAAGGGGTATGGCCATAGTAGAATTTTCGAAAAATCGATTTTTTTTTGCTTGAACGATTTTTTAACATCATAAAAATGAGGGGCTGATAGCAAAAGCGGACTAAAAAAAGAGTCGGAGCAAAAGCGAATTAATATTATTTCTCAGCGCAAGAACGAATTGGCCCACGCGCTACGAGCAAAAACGAGTTAAAGGTTTAAATCGTTTCCGCCCGTAGCGCGTGGACTGACCCATTTTTGCCCGCACTCATATTTCAATTCGGTTCAACTCCAACCGAACTCTGGATTCGTGTTTTTGGCTACGCTGATATTTTCGATTCGTTCGTGCCTGGACGATCGAGAATGAATAAAGTTGATGGGTTTATCTCCATAATAGTTTAAGCGCAATATCAACGATTTTTCAGAAGAGTCAAAAAACATTTTCAAAAATCGAATTTTTAATTTTGAAGAAACAAATGTATACTCCTTAAGTACATCAATGCTGAATTGATGCCTGAAAAGTTAGATTGGAGAAATATTATATTAAAAAAATACATAAAATTGTTTTTGATACATAAAACACTACTTTATACTCATAATTAGATGTTTAAATAAATTTTTTAAACAATTTCTTATTGTTTTTAGCAATTTTCTCTTAGAATGGAGATAGAAAGTTGCGGTTTTTTTGAAAATTTCCCAATTTTTCTCCAATTTTCAATTATGAAGAGGTCAGATTTTATTGATTTTGACAAACATAATTTTTTAAACAATTTATTATTATTGTTAATAATATTATCTTTCAATAATGCTAGAAATGGCGGTTTTTTCTGAAATTTTCAACTTTTTGTTCACTTTTTACTAGAAGTAAGTTGAATAATTAATTAAAGTTGACGAAATTATCTGTTTAAACAATTTATTATTATTATTATTAATATTCAATTTGAATAATGCTAGAAAGCTGCTGTTTTTTCTAAAATTTTCAGCTATGTGTCTACTTTTCACATAGGGTGAGTTAATAATTAATTCAATGTAGCAAAAATAATTATTTGAAGAAATTATTAATGTTCATAACTATCTTCTTCTTTATTAATGCACTATAGTTACACTATGTTTAGCTTTTTATCCACTTTTCACTGAGTAAAGGAGTAAATAATGCAAGTTTACAATCATAGTTGTTTAAAAAATTTATAATTGTTTATAACTATCTTCTCTTAGATAAAAGCTAAAAAGTTACGATTTTTTCTGAATTCTTACACTTTTTGTCGATTTTCTCTTAGTGAGGTAAAAATTAATGCAAGTTAACAAACATGCTTATTTAAACAATTGATTATTGGTTATAACTATATTCTCTTACAGTAATGCTAGAAAGTTTTTTTTTTCTGAAATCTTGAGTTTTGCTTTGACTTTCTAGTTATGATCAAATAATAAGTGAACCTCAACCAGAATCATTTTTTAAATAGTATTTTACTTTTTTAAGTGAAGCATTTTTGCCCTTTTCCCAATGTTTGAAAAAACTAATTTAAACAAAAAGCTATCTTACACAAGCAACAAAAACAAAGAATGGAATAATTAGGACAATTAAGTTTGGACAATTAGGATAATTATTAGGATAATTAGGAGATAGCTTTTTGTTTAAATTAATTTTTTCAAACATTGGGAAAAAAGCAAAAATGCTTCACTTAAAAAAGTAAAATACTATTTAAAAATGATTCTTGTTGAGGTTCACTTATTATTTGATCATAACTAAAAAGTCAAAGCAAAACTCAAGATTTCAGAAAAAAAGCAACTTTCTAGCATTACTTTAAGAGAATATAGTTATAACCAATAATCAATTGTTTAAATAAGCATGTTTGTTAACTCGGATTAATTATTACCTCACTAAGAGAAAAGTGGACAAAAAGTGTAAGAATTCAGAAAAAACCCTAACTTTTTAGCTTTTATCTAAGAGAAGATAGTTATAAACAATTATAAATTTTTTGAACAACTATGATTGTAAACTTGCATTATTTACTCCTTTACTCAGTGAAAAGTGGATAAAAAGTTAAACATAGTGCAACTATAGTGCATTAATAAAGAAGAAGATAGTTATGAACAATAATAATTTCTTCATATAATTATTTTTGCTACATTGAATTAATTATTAACTCACCCTATGTGAAAAGTAGACACATAGTTGCAAATTTCAGAAAAAACCGCAACTTTCTAGCATTATTCAAATTGAATATTAATAATAATAATAATAAATTGTTTAAACAGATAATTTCGTCAACTTTAATTAATTATTCAACTCACTCCAAGTAAAAAGTGAACAAAAAGTTGAAAATTTCAGAAAAAACTGCAATTTTCTAGCATTATTCTAAGTGAATATTATTAACAATAATAATAAATTGTTAAAACCATTACGTTTGTTAACGTTGATAAACTATCACCTCTGTCTGAATGAAAATTGGACAAAAAGTGGAAAATGTTCGAAAAAACCGTGACTTTCTATCTCCATTCTAAGAGAAAATTGCTAAAAACAGTAATAAATTGTTTAAACAATTTATTCAAACATCTAATTATCAGTATGAAGTAGTATTTTATGTATTAGAAACAATTTGCATGCAAAAAAACGCAAAAAAATCATAATTATCGCCAAAAACTCGCAAAACTCATATTTTCCTTTATTGGGATTTTTTGGTACTCTATAAAACAGACTTATGGGGGTGATATTTGAAGAGTAATATTGTATTCGTATTCTATGGCTGGTTGTGAAAGGAAATGTTGAGTTTCAACACGATTCACCTAATATTGAGTATTCTGAATAAAATTTACAAAAACATATTTTTTTCTTATGGGAAATACGTGTGAATCTTCATGGGGCTTACGCCACCTCTAAATATCGAAACTCATTGCTTACTTTTATTAATAAAAATAAAAATGCCCACTATTTAACCTCAAAGCTCTTACAGGCAGAAACGTAAACTTTCATTTGAGATAAAAAGATGGCAAAATATGCGTTTTACAAAAAAAAAAAATTTGTTTTTTGCTTTTATTTCTGAAGGCCAAATACTATTTATTTCAAAAAAGGTTTCTGAGCAATTGTTGCAATTTTTTTAGCACTCAATAATATTTTAAAAATCGGTTTTTTATAGTAAAACTTTTTTCCTTCACATAATTCAAAGTTCATGCAAGAATATAAAGGATTCCCTGGTTCGAGACAAATCGATTGACCTATAAAATTAATATATTTTATTAAAGCGTAGGGAAGTTATGGTAATTTATATATTTTGAAAATCGGGTTTTTATAGTAAAACTTTTTTCCTTCACATAATTCAAAGTTCATGCAAGAATATAAAGGATTCCCTGGTTCGAGACAAATCGATTGACCTATAAAATTAATATATTTTATTAAAGCGTAGGGAAGTTATGGTAATTTATATATTTTGAAAATCGGGTTTTTATAGTAAAACTTTTTTCATTAACATAATTCAAAGTTGATGCAAGAACAGAAAAAATGTGTTGATTCGAAACGAATCAATTGACCTATAATATTAATACATTTGATTGAAGAGTGAGGAAGCTATGGTAATGCATAATATTTCAAAATACGGTTTTTTATAGAAAAACTTTTTTCTTCAATATAATTCAAAGTCGATGCAAGAATATACAAGATTCATTGGTTCGAGACGAATCGATTGACCTAAAATATTAATACATTTTATTGAATAGTAGGGAACTTATGGTAACTTATATATTTTTTAAATCGATTTTCATACTAAAAATGTTCTCATTCTCATAATTTAAAGTTGATGCGAGAATAGAAAAGTTGTGTTGATACAAGACGAATCGATTGATCTATAACATCGATACATTTGATTGAAGAGTAAGGAAGCTATGGTAATGCATAATATTTCAAAACACGAAAAAGATTCCTTGATTCGAGGAAAATCGATTGATCTATATTAATACACTTTATTAAAGATTAAGGAAGTTATGCTCATTTATAATATTTGAATCATCTGTTTCTAACAGAAAAACTTTTTCCATCGATATAATTCAAAGTTGATGCATGAATAGAAAAGATTTTTTGATCATAAATTTTCAAATAGTATAATTCTGACAATTTTTTTTTTAAATCATAAAGCTGGCAAAGGGATAGGGTGCGACAGAACTTTCCCCTTCCCTTTTCCAGCTCGAAAAATTTAAATAGAAACTACGCGTTCTATCAAAAAGTGATTATCAACAGATTTGTAGATCTTTTTTGAATACACAATTTTTGTTTATTCATTTTTTTTCGTAACTCGTATAGTTTGACCGCAAAATGGAAGTTTTTATTTTTCATTATTTTTTTGTGCGATCAAAATTGTAATTTTGGATTTTTCCAGAAAATTCCAAAAGTTGTTATGACAATTTTATAGGGTATTCAAATATTTGAAATTTGAAAGGAATTTTCAACCTAATAGTTAAATTTTCAACCAAAGAAATGAAATTTCAACCAACAATATTAATTTTATACCAAAAAAGTTTAATTTTTAACAAAATAGAGGAATTTTCAACCAAATAATTAAAGTTTAAACTGAAGAAGATACATTTTCAAACAAACGTGGACTAATTAAATTTTCAGTTAAAAAAATTATTTTTCACAAAAAAAATTTAAACAAAATAGTTAAATTAAAAAAAGAGAATTTTGAAGTAAAATGATGAATCATCAACCAAACAGATTAATTTCCAAAAAAGCAGTTCCACTTTCTACTAAGTAGTTGAAGTCCTAACCAAAAAAAAAAAATGAATTCTCAAATAAAATATAACAGTTGATATTTCAACCAAAAATGATTTTAATTTTAATCTAAAAAAAGCTGAATTTCACCAAAAAGACGAATTTTCAACAAAATAGTTTAATCCTTAACGAAAGAAAACCACGCGTCCTATCAAAAAGTGAATTGTAGCAAATATGTGGATCTTTTTTGAATACACAATTTTTCTCAATTCATCTCCTTTTGTGCGGTCAAAATTTGAATTTTTGATTTTTCAAAAAATTTTCCAAAAGAATTACAATTATAACGGGAAACAAGAGATTTTTGAAGAGAATTATAATTCTGATTGGCAACAGGGAACTGTCGAACAATAATTCTACTGCACTTCCATGATAATAACAATTTGAATTTGAAACACTGAATCCTCGAAAAAAAACTCCGATTCTTGTGAAAAACAGTGAATGTTTGAATGAAAAAATTATATTTCAGATCAAAATATGGAATTTTATGAAAGATCTACAATTTTGACGAATAATAGGACATTTTTTCAGTGATTTATGACTCTGACTTTGAATAGGCAATTTTCAAAAAATAATAATGATTCAGATCTCAAACAAGGAATTTTTTTAAACAATTGACTTAGTTTTGTCTTGGAACGCTGGATTTGTTGAAACAATTATGATTCTCAATTGCAAGGGAAGATTTTCGAGAAAAATTATAATGAATATTTGAAACAGGGAATTTTTCAACAAAAATTGTAATTCATACATGAAATAATTTATTTTCCTGAAGAATAACATTTTGAACTTGGGACGTAGAATTTTCGAAAAGAATTATGATCTTCGTTTAGAACAGGAGATATTTGAAACAAAAATTCAATTCTGATCAGAAATAAGGAATTTTCCGAAAGGATTACAATTTTGACTATGAACAGGGAATTTTCGAAAAACAATTATAATTCAGATTTAGAGCAAGGAATCTTTCTAAGGCATTAAAATAAATTTGTCTTTGAGTAAAAGATTTTTGAAATGAATTATTATTCTGATTTGGGACAGGAAATTTAAGAGAAGAATTAATATTCTGACATGGAATATGGACTTTGAAAAAAAATATAGTTCAGATCTGAATAAAAGGAATTTTCTGAAATATCTATTATTTTGAATAAGAACGCAGAATTATCTAAAAGATTTATGATTCTGACTTGGGGGATGAAATTTTCGAGGAGAAATATAATTCTGACTTAAAATGAAAAATTGTTGAAAAAAATTATAATTTTGAGTGGGAACAAGAAAGAGTAACAATTTGAACTGGAACTGTGGAATTTTGGAAAAGAACTCAGATTTTAGCTTAGAACCGAGAATTTAAAAAAAATTAAATGAAGATTTGAAATAAGAGATTTTATGAAAGAATTACAATTTTGACTGAGAAGAAGGAACTTCCTCAAAGAATTCAGATTTTGTTGTAGACCAAGGACTTTTCGAAAAACAATTAAAATCCAGATCTGAAACAGGCAATATTTTTATTGATATACAATAATTTTGTCCAGTAATGGAGAATTTTTGAAAAGAATTATCATCCTGATTGGAACAGAAAATTTAAAAAAAATTATTATTGTCAGTTGTAACAAGAAGCGTTCTAAAATAAAAAAAATTTCAAATTGAAACGTGTAATTCTTGAAAAGAATTCTGTTTCTGGTTTGGAACAGGGACTTCAAAAAAAAGATTATAATTCGTGTCTGAAACAAAGAATTTTTAAAAAATCTACTCCAGATGATTCTGACTTGGTATGGGTAATTTTCCTAAACAAATGTAATTCTGAATTGTAAGAAAAAATTTTCTAAAAGAATTATAATTCTGATTTGGAACAGTAGCTTTTTGAAAAAAAAAAATAATGATTCAGATCTGGAGCAAGGAATTTTCTAAAAGAATTACGATTTTTGCTTGAAACGTGCGATTTTTGAAACGAATTCTGATTTGGAACAGGTAATTTTCGTACAAAATTATAATTCAGATCTAAAACAAGAAATTTTCCAAAAGAATAACAATTTCCACCCAATTCAAATCTAGAAAATAATTTTAGATTTTGTTCAATTCATTAGACGATATCTCTGATTAATGCAAGATTTTGGTTGAAGGTGAAGTTTATCGCAGATGTATAAACATAAATCTGTCTTGTTTCGTATCTGAAGGGGCGCAGATTAAGTAATCAAAAAGATTTTCAAAAGTTTTATTTTCCTAAGTTTAAGATGAGAGTTTAAATATTCATAAAATAGTTTCAGTTATGAAACTTTTTTTGGTTTCTCGCACATTTTTGAAACAAAATAATAAAATTGTTTACTTAGAAGAATTATAATTATTATTTTAGAGCTATACAATATATATGAGTTCAAATTTTATATAAAAAAGCGAATAGTGATAAATATATGTGCTTGAGAAAAGAAGGCGATTGTGTAAGATTTTCAGCTGTAATGAAGCAATTTGAAGTTGATAACGATACACCTACATAGAATGCGTCATATCGAGCCCTGTTTTTCTTCAAGTCATTTGTCCTAATAACGATGAGATTGAATTATTTACGCACCAAATCCATTTTATCTTGCTTTATTCATGCCTCGTGTCTAGATTCGCCGAAAATATTGGTTTATTTTTCAACGAATTTTATTTAACAGCAGTTCATTTTATTCCGTAATTTATTCTTCACATTTTATTTGTCATGTTTTTATTTAATATTTTTGAGGATATTTCCATTAACTTGAATGGAATTATATTATATTAAATTTTAATTTGTAAAATGAATATTCAAGAAGAACTTCCCTACTTCCTAAATAAAGAAAATTTCTATAAAAATGTTCCAGCTAGAAAATAATCAATCAGGGAATAAAAAAAACCTTGGTTAATTAAAATTAAATGAAAATTTTGAGTTTTGTTTTACATGGAAGGAAAAACTTTGAATATGTTCAGGGGCCTTCAAATTGAAAATTACTTATATGAACACGTGGGGATAACTAAGTTTCTAATCTTTCATAAAAGACGTTTCGTTTTAGTGATGAAGATATAAAAAAATTAATTTAAAAATGTTTAAAAAGTAATTTCAATACTAAAATCATTCTACTTCTGGAAAAAAGATCTCTCTTCCTTTGTCTTTAACATCACAAAATCTCTGGTCTTTGATTTCACAAAATCGTTTATTTATTTTATGTATTTCCTTATGATGTGAAAAAAAGTAAAATCAAAAATAATTTTTTTTTCATTAATTTTTATCAAATTTTTACTGTTGTTTATGTGACGATGTATAATGACGGGTTACACATTTGTCTTCGTCATTGGTTAGCGAAATCTCATGGTTTATTTATTTGGGTGGTACACATTTTTTTTCTTTAAATTTTCTTGGTCTCATCCCCCAGATTTGTTCGAATAAAACAAAGTAAGCACGCATGTTTTTGATTTCAAAATCAATTGATTTTTAGGGGTTGTTCAAAGCCCATACAAATTTCACGTGTATTTCCTCTGGAAAAAAAGGCTTTTTGGAAATTTGCGATAGAATCGTTAATATTAGATTATCTGACTGCATCTGGTATGATTCTCTTGAAAATTATCTGCTAAATACTTTTTCAATTCAACCCCTGTTAGCGATTTTAATAGGGTCTCGAAAAAAACTCCATAAGTGCAAAAATGAAGTATTATGTCCAGCGTGAAAAAAGTCCCCTTGCTCAAGCATGGGTAAAAAATAGGTCAAAAATGTTTAAAGTTCGATGGATTCCAGAGTTTAACTTGCATAAAAACAACTAAAACCTTGATCCTCTCTATTTATCATTCCACATAAATTGGCGCAGTTTTAAGTGCTCTTTCGTACCAAAATTCATAATTGGGTCCGAATATCAAAACTGTACGCATCACTCCAGAGATAAGATTCATAAATCTATTAAAATTGGTCAGAATTGATATTTTCTAGCTGAATAATAATATTTTGCAGCCCAAAGTTCGATTGTTAGATAATAAACTTTCTTAGACTATAGCCAGAAAATTTCTAATTTTAAAGAACAAATTGGAGAAAGAATTTGGACACGTGCAAAATGTTGAGAATCCCGTGAGCCTCAGGCCGACGCGAAAACGTGAAAGACTAGTCCGACCCTACCCAATGTCACATTACACTTCCTCACTTTCGAGGGATTCATAGAATTCGAGGAATCCATGTAATTCGAAAAATTCATAGAATTAAAACAATACAGAGAATTCAAGAGATTCAGAGAATTCAGGGCATTCAGCAAGTTCAAGGCATTCAGCGAATTCAGCAAATTCAAGGAATTCAGAGAATTCAAGGAATTCAGAGAATTAAAGGAATTCAGAGAATTAAAGGAATTCTGAGAATTCAGAGAATTCGAGTTATTATGAGAATTCCAGAAATTAAAACCGTTCTCTGAATTCCTTGAACTCTCTGAATTACTTAAATTCTCTGAATTCCTTGAATTACGTTAACTCCTCGAATTCTCTAAATTCCTTCAATACTCTGAATTCTCTGAATCACCTGAATTCGCTGAATGCCTTCAATTTTCTGAATGCCTTGCTTTCTCTGAATCCCTTGAATTCTCTGAATCCCTTGAATTCTCTGAATCCCTTGAATTCTCTGAATCCCTTGAATTCTCTGAATTCCTTAAATTCTTTAAATTCAAGCAATACTCTGAATTCCTTGAACTCTCTGAATTGCATAAATTATCTGAATTCCTTGAATTCTTTGAATTCTCTTATTACTTGAATTCTCTGAATTTCTTAAATTTTCTGAATTCCCTGAATTCCTTGAGTTCGTTGAATTACTTGGATTCGCTGAATGCCTTCAATTTTCTGAATACCTTGAATTCTCTGAATCCCTTAAATTCTCCGAATTCAAGAAATTCTCTGAATTCCTTAAACTCTCTGAATTTCTTAAACTCTCTGAATTCCTCAAATTCTCTGAATTCCTTAAACTCGTTGAATTCTCTGAATTCCTTGAATTCGTTAAATTTGTTGAATTCTTTAAATAATTTAGCATAAAGAAATGTCTTATAAATGCCATTCAACCAACAGTCGGAAACAGTCGAAACAGTGGACCGAACAAGGTTTATTAGGTTTATACAAGTGGCAGTCCTGGTAAAACAGAATTTAGGACATTCGAAGTTCGTAGGAAATCATTTAAACGGACATGGATGTTCTAAAGACGGCCTCAGGACATCAGACGTGTCCACGCCCACTGGGCGACTCGAAGAAACATAGGGCCTAAGGGCATGTGAGAGACATAAATACCTACATTACCGACCTCACTTTTTCAATTTTCTGAACTTTCTTTTGAATCTAAGAACTTCTTTTGTAAATAAAATATCAGACTGAAACTTTGGAAAATGTATGAGAAGACAATAAACTACGTTTACGTACTTTATTTGAGGAGGAATTTCGCAAAAAATTAATTTCAAAGAAATTAAAACTGGGTGCATTTTTCGAACCTTAGAACTTTTCTTATGAGTGAAATATCGGCTTCAAACTTTGAGAAATGCAAGAGCCGATAGTAAAGTACGTTTATGTACGTCATTTGAGTATAAAAGATGCAAAAAGAAAAATTGTAACTAAATGTGAACTCAGGTCGCCAGTTCAGTCGGTATTCGCATGCGCAAGAAAATGCGAAGCCTGGCGGCCACTTAACAAGGCCAATAACGATTTCAATACTTACATAATTCAACATTGAAACAGCATATTCCACTTAACTTTTATGCTGGACACAACTTTAAAAAATATTATTGTAAGAAAACCGCATCATCGATCTTTGATAGCGTGGACCCCACATTTCGGATGTAGACGAGCCAGCTGATAGAGCCTCGTTTAGTGGCCGCCAGACTTCGCATTTTCATGTCCATCGCGAATACCGACCGAACAGGCAACCGGAGTTGACATTTAGTTGGAATTTTTCTTTTTGCTTCTTTTATACTCAAATGATGTACATAAACGTACTTTACTGTCGGCTCTTGCATTTCTCAAAGTTTGAAGCCGACATTTCACTTATAAAAAAAGTTCTTACGTTCAAAAAATGCACCCAGTTTTAATTTCTTCGAAAATAATTTTTTGCGAAATTCTTCCTTGAACGAAGTACGCAAACGTAATTTATTGTCTTCTCATACATTTTCCAAAGTTTCAGCCCAATATTTCATTTACAAAAAAAGTTCTTAGATTCGAAAGAAAATTCGGAAAATTGAAAAAGTGAGGTCGGTAATGTAGGTATTTTTGTCTGTCACATACCCTTAATGAGATGGAAGTATTAAAACTAGCTGTGGATTCGATTTTGGGCGTTTTCCCGGGGTGCATATTTGTTTGGGGCTCATATCATGAGCACTCTGCTTCCTCCTCATGATGAAATAGCAAATAGATAATTTGCTTCCTTAGACAGGAAGGATTAATTATTGTAATGAAATTGTAGATTTGAATTTTTCCAATATTATGAATGATTCAAATTTTCTTAATCTTCAAAAAAATGTATTAATATTATAGAACAATGGATTTTCTTTGAGTCAAGGAATATTCTATTTGCATGCATTAATTGTGAATTATGATAATGAAAAAAGTTTAAAGTATAAAAAACAATTTCTCAAGTAGTAAAAAAGTACTAAAAATGCAATAAAATTTTTTTGAAATCCTCGTGTCTGATTTGAGTTATTAGTGGTAAAAATATGCAGTCCGAATTTCATCAATTTATCTGCAACTATTCTCAAGTTATCGTGTTCATAAAAAAGTGTGGCATCAACACGCAACACAAAAAATGTAAATATCTAATAAAAGGTTTAGAACATTGTATTATACATTTATCAACTGACGAAAGTTTAATTCAATGAATTAAACTTTTTTCGAAATTTAACTATTACAAAGCTTCCTCTATGTGGAAGCAAAATAAATGTAAAAAGAGATTTTCTTATATTTATAATAATTTGGAAGGAATGTTTTCATAAAAATAGCCCCTGAGTCAGAAAAAACGATTTCTGCGAAGGTGTCTGTCTGTATGTCGGTATACTGTAGGCACGTTAACTTTCGAAATACTTATCAGATTCGATTCAGATTCAGAATTCGTTTTCAAGGCATAAAAATAAAGGACGAGTTCGCTAACGAGCCATTTTTGACCAACGGTTCTGGTTTTATGAATTGCAAACGTCTTTTAAAAATCAAAAATTCAATTTTTCAGCAAAACTATACGAGATATGAAAAAAATGTTACCTGGAAAAACGTTTCAGCTCAAAAATATGAACAAATTTTGTTGAAACCATTCTTTTCATAAGAAGAATAGTTTATGTTTTAATCGTGAAAAATGTTATTAAAAATAACAAATTTTATTTTCTGGTCAAACTATGAAAGATACGAAAGAAAAATAAAAAGACAGAAAAAATGTTTACCAAAACGGACCTGCACATTTTTTCACAATCATTTTTTAATAGGATGCGTCGTTTTTGTTTGAATCGTAAAAAATAAAATTACAAATTTTGGAAAAAACGACGAAAAATGCGAAAAAAAACAAGCAGACGAAAGACAAAAAGATCTACAAATTTGTTATTTATCATTTTTTGATAGGACGCGAATAAAGAATAATGCCAATTAAGAATCAATCATGAAAGTTAAAATAAAATAAAAAACTTGTATATTTCATAAACATAATATAGAAGAGTTCGCGTTTCAGATGCACTTCCGAAAAGCGCATATATCCGATTAATTTGAAACTCTGTATAACTATGTATTTTGATGCTTCGATTACGAATATGATACTGAAAATACCGGCAAATTTGATTTAATTGTGAAAACCATGGAAAACCCATAAAAGTTATGGTTTTTCGAATTTATCTCGGTAAAAGCAGAAAATTTCAGAATCGCTTTCACACGAAAGTTGTAGATCCTATCAAAATACACATTTTTTATTTCACACAATTTTCCTCCCAGATTGATGGTTTCTGAGAAAATCGCTATTGAAATGTAGTGACCATCAAAGAATTATAATGTATTTCAATAGCGATTTTCTCAGAAGCTATCTATCTGGGAGGAAAAGTGTGTTGAATCAAAAATGTATATGTTGCATGAGGGTTTGATAATATTTCATTATTACGATTACCATTTTCTATTCATTTTTTTTTTTTAAATTGGAATTATTTTTTTAATTTTCTATGTAGAAATTTATTTAATTTTTCGAATTATTAATTTTTTAAATTAAATAAATTTTTACAAAAAAATATTTTTTCTACCCATTTCCAACGACTCAAGCCTGTTGCACTTACTAAATTTCAATAGCGATTTTCTCACAAAACTATCAATCTGGGAGGAAAAGTGTGTACAATCAAAAATGTATATTTTGAATGAATCTACAACTCATGTTGAAAGACCTTTTCGAAAGTTTCTGTATTTACTGAGATAAATTCGCAAAACCATGACTTTCATGGGTTTCCCATGGTTTCCTGCAATTTAGCTAAAATTGCTCGTTTTTAATTAAAAATTGTAATCTCTTTTGTTGAAAAAGCAAAAAAAAATTAACAATAAAGTATAACTTTCGACAATTTAAAAATTTGTATAACTTTTTATTGATAATATGTGTTTTACTTTGTCGTAAAAATCTACAAGGTATTACAGAAAAGTACAGGATTTTACATTTTTTTAATTTGGGTGTTTGACGTCATAAAAATCTTTTAATTTTACGTAAAATTATTGTAGAATGTTACAAATCTTTACAAAAAAATACAAGATCTCACCCAAGTTGCAATATTGGGAAACTGTACTAAAAAATTGTGTTGCATATACTAGTAGTTTATTATAGAAATGTACAAATTAAAACAAAAAAATTTACGAACTATACACTTTTAGAATCCACATCAACGTTTCGACTTGTACTTTACTGTCAATTTTTGTAGGATATGTAATATATAATTTTCTACAAGGAACTACAATAAAAATGATGTTTCACTTTTACCAAGAACTTTTACTATTATAATAAATCACAATGAACTGTAGTGCGATTATTGAAAATTGAACAATTATTGATTTTACAAGACGATTCTGAACAGATTTTAACTTAAAAATATAAATTTTTCAATTTTAAAGCCTCAGTAGTTAAAAAAATGTGAACTTCTGATTGAAACTTCATAAACTATAGAATTTCAAATTAATACATTTATAATTAAACGCTCTTATTCAATTCCAAATTCTATTCAAATATTGTTTCAATCTAAAATATTCCATTTTTAACTATTTAATTTGAATTTTTTTAATTAACGAAGACTTTTTTGGGATATTCAGCAATATTTTACTTTCCATACTATTTTACTTGTCCTATTTAACAAATGTTTAATATGCAAGTGAAGTTATTGAATTTTAATGCATAAATAACAATTGAAAAATTATCGATTTAGAAAAAATTTGAGTTAGTTTGAGAGATATTTACAAGTTTTGAGAAGATCCAAACTTACATAATTTAAAACTGGACAAAATTTCGAGAAATAAAAAACTAAATTTAGATTCTTGAAGATTTCGAAATACAATTTTGAAGCTTTTTATGGATCTTCAAAGGTTTTAAGAAAACAAAATAATTTTTAAGTTTGCTGAGAAGATTTAAAAATTATTTTTTATATTGAAAAATTAATATTAAGAGCAAGATTAAAAAAGATTGTAGACAGAATGCAGATGTTTGAAAATTGCGCACACAAAATTTATAAACTTTTCAAGCATTTTGAAAGGTTTTAAATGAATAAAATATTCTTACTTTTGCAGGATTTTCAAAAAATTGTAGAAAATATTCAAGTTCCTTAAAATGATATCATTTTAAAATTTTTTTGAATAATTCTTCAATTCACAGCACTGAAAATGATTGCATGGATTTCTGTTTTTTTTCAATCTTTTAACTGTCTAATGTATAAAAGTTAAAATTTTGCAGTTTAACGACTTTTAATTTAAACAATTTCAATTGAAAAGTGTTCAGAGCTTCCATTAAATTAAAAAAAAAATTAAAATTTTTAAAAATTTAACTTTGAGTGCTCGAATTTGCAGTTCAGTCTTTGTAACTTCAACAGGAAAAAAGTTTATCTTCAAGAGTTCGAATCTTTTAATTTCAATGACCGTGATCAATTCTTTCTCAATTGTTCAATTTTTATTTGCAGTCAGAAAGTTGTTCTTTTTCGAGCTAGGATGACGAATATTGAGAATATTGAAAAGAGATAATGTTAAATGGCATATATATGGTGTCCAATCAATTGCTATATATTTGAAAAAAACTTCAAACTTAAAGTTTTTTGGTGTTTGATAACGATTTTTCATTATTGTCTTTTAATATTTTGATATTGCTTTATTTAAAATTATCTCATTGCAATATTCTTCAAAGTTTCATTGTACTTTTCAAGAGAAAAAAAAAAATATTGTAGACCACGTGTTTACAAAATGTGTATTCCACCAATTTAAAGTCCCATATACTTTCATTTTTTTTTGTACTGTTCGATTATTTTTATTTTTGTAATTCCTTTCTATTAAGTTTTATTTAGTTTTCAGTTTTAGTCGATTCACTCATTGACAATAAACTGAATTTTACATGATTTTTATTAATATTTTTGAGTTATCTTCCATACTACATTTGAATCTCCCGCATATCCCGATCTGTCTCGAATAGCCCCGAACCAAAACATCCCTAAAAAATGGCGGCTCCGAAGCCTTCAAGTTGGCACACGCGTTTTCTATTGAATCCTGCATCCAGTGTATTATATATATCAGTGTTTCGTACCCAAACTCCGATTGAGATTGAACACCATCTTGAAATTAGGTGCAACAAAATTTATTCCAGAGTTTTAACTGTGATGAAATTGTTTTTTTTCTTTCACGTTCATGATGAGCGGAAAAGAACTAACAAAGATTTCGTAATTGTGGAACAAACATTGATTTATCACAACCTAATGTTTCAAGATGTCGATCCGCTCTTGCTTCTAATTTAGAGAATTTAAAATTATTGCTCAATTTTTTTTAGTTAATTCCGCCGTATAAGAAGCCTAGCATTATAATCATTTCAAACCATTCCCATTATTTATATAATATAATTGCCAAAAACATGACAAAACACTTGAGAAAATATGTTTCTCAGGATGTCCATCTTGTTATTTCTTATCATAAATAATTTTACATATATGATAAGAAAAGCTTTCCTGCAAATAAGGAAATGCGATGCGTATAAAATTTTACTCTAGATTCCTGAGATTTAGAAATAAATATATTTTCAAAAAATACCCATACCTCACTTCTCAGAAATTCTACTTTCATGGCATAATAATATTTTTTAGTTCCAAAAGAGTTCTTGAGTTCTACAAAAATACAATTTAAAAAAATTGAAAACATAAAAATTACAAAAATTGGATGGTTTGAAAAGTTTTTAAAATAGTTTGTCAACATTTTCAGGTGCTGTGACCGGAGCACCCCCCCCCCCCTTCTGTCTGGAAGAGTTCTACAATTGGAAAAATTAATAATTGAGAAAACTTTTGTAATAAATACAAAGGAATTTCTTATTATGTTTCGAATTTACGATTTAAGAAAAATGGTAAATTATGAGGTAACAATCAAAAAAGTAATTCAAGTGCATGACAATGGAATAATCAGAAACGAGAGTCAAGAAAGACGTTCGACGTCTTATCTTGTAATTCTAGATGTTTTAGTAGCGTTTACAATTCTTAAACCAGATTTCAATTAGTGAATTTCTCTTATCGATTTTTCATTTCAAAAACATAAGACATATTTTTCCTTTCAAGGGGTTTTAACCCTCATTTTTTACGACAGTAAATGTAATTTTTTACGTTTTTTGCTCACACAGAAACTTTCAAATCTAATTAATTTCACTGTATATTATACTGTTACTAGAAAAATTCAAAATTAAAGTTAACGTCACAACGACATTTTGCATTCAAAATTAAATAACATAGGCACTCTTGTTTTCAGGAGGGTTGACTTCCCTCATGAAATTTATCATTATCAGATGGCGAATGAAAACAGTATTTTTCTTCACATATACTTGTAGACTGATATCTCATCAATATAATATGTCAATTTTTTACTACGGCACAAATATGTTATTCCATTTTTAATGTAAAATATATGTCAGAATAAGAGTTCCAAGATTAAAATTTAAAACATATGTTGTGATCAATTTTCCAAAAGGAAAAAATTAATGTCGAAAACCCCGACACATGTCAACAATCAGTTAATTTAAAACTTTCTGTATAAAAAAAATGTGAAAAAAGTCACATTAACCCTCCTGAAAAAGAAGGTTCACAAATCCCCGGCATAAAAAATATATGCCCCAATGAGCGTATTATTGTAAAAATAATCTGACGATTGTTTGGTAGTATCAACTTGAGTGTTGAAAGTATATTTCAGTTTCCAAGCTTTTTTTTCTCTGAATCAAAGTAGGCGAGATATTTCCTAATTTAATAGAAGAAAAATAATTTGTTGGTGAAAAGAAAATTATTTAGAGCTATATTATAATGATTTGAAAAAATTTATAATCATAGATAACGTGAAAAATATAAAAGTTCAATAAAACACGACACGATGGTGTAACATTTTTATCTTTATTGAAACAATAAGAAGGCCAGAATGAGAAATTGTTGACATGACCGAGTCTGTTTTCATATTCAAAATAGTGCCGTCTGATTGTTTGAACAAAGTTGAGGAAAATAAGAATTTTTACAATTTCAAAAGTATAATGGATCAATATATTAATCAACCATGTATATTCAGGATCCTCATGCTCTACATTTTTCTAATTTTCCATAGAAAATTGCATTTAGGTACGAAAATTTGTAAAAATTATTTGCCTTGTATAAGGATGATTACGTGGAAAAAATGCTTTGTATATTGTATTTTTCTCTAAAAAGTATTTTAGTACATGCTCACATCATTTGAAGAAAAAAAGTCGTTTCTTTTTAACTACATTATTGGAAAGCTAAATTTTATTTTTTAACGTCGGAAATTTGTTCCTGCTACTTTTTTTTAATCTTAAACTTCTTTTATGGATATCGTTTTTTTTAGGAGGACAGGACTTTTTTTTCACCTTTTATTCTAAACCAATGAACTATAGAATCTAGGTTATTGAAGAAACAGATTTTAATTTTTTTAATTCGACATATTTTTGCTTTCGAAGTTAATTATTAAATTAATTTTGATAAAACCTCAATTCGTTCCAT
>CAKNYM010050487.1:187233-206611 GCA_932195095.1 Andricus curvator | reverse complement strand
TATATATATATATATATATATATATATTATATATATATATATATTATATTTTTTATTTATTGATTTATGGCAACGGCCATACCACGCTGGAAACACCAGTTCCCGTTAGATCACTGAAGTTAAGCAGTGTTGGACGCGGTTAGTACTTGGATGGGTGACCGTCTGATACTACTGCGTTGCTGTTGGCGGTCGTGGGTGTGGTGAGCCCACACTTGTAGTTATTTACTACAAGAAACTATCCACCTAGAAACACTACCCGAATCGGGTAGTGTCACGCTTACCCCTAGAGGCTCGCCGAAAGGGAAATGGCTTAATGGTATAGATTAATATTATACGTTTAGGAATTATGATCATGTTGAAAAATATTGTAACGAAAGCAAAATATTACTTCAAGTTGATTCAAAAAATGGTTTAAACTCAAGAATACGGAAAATATCGATTATTCTTTGTTCTGAAATTAACATAAATCGTTGCAAATAACTTTTGTGTGTTCCGGATGAGAAGGTCTTCAAAAAAAAGTGATTCCATTTTTTCCTATAATTAAATAAAAAGTTGTAGTCCTCTCTAAATTTAAATTATCTTTGAATCCTTTTAAGACTACTAAAACTTCTAAATGTCTTTTGAAATAATTAAAAGTTTTCTTAAAATTTTTAAAAATCCTGCAAAATTAAAAGAAAATGTTTCTTTAATCTTCCAAATTCTTCTTTGATATATTTTGTAATCTTCAAACTCAAAATTATTCTTTTGAAATAAAACCGAAATCATACTAAATTTTCTAAGAAATTTCATTGTCGGTGACCGTAATTTTTTTCTAACCGGTGCTGACAATTTCTTTTTACCGATAAGTTGAGATATTATAAGTTTTTGTCCAACAAAGTTATTTCTGTATGTACTGTCTTAATTCATTTTATTCATATTGTTCTCTTCGTGTTTAACATAATTCCTTCTTTTCAAAAAAATTCACTGAAATCGATTAAGTTTGAGGTTAAGTATTTGTACTTTAAGAAAAATTCTGTTGACAGGAAAACTTAAGATTATAATATACTATCAATATATACCGCTATATTCACGTAGTAATTTTAATTTTTTAGCATTGCATATTCATACCAATGAAAAGGAAAGACTTAAATTCTCAAATTATTTCTCTTTTTTATTTAAATGTCCTGACGCGAGTACTTCTTCAACTCAAATTTGTCCCATCATTTTGTTGTTCTTACGAAGAAGAAAAAAATGGTGTTTATATAAATAAATTCATGAATTCTATTTTCGTTTATAGTTGAAGCAATATTTAACTATAGTTTTAGTAGAAAACAAATATTTAATTCAATTGAATGTTCAAATCTTCAGATACTCTTAACCCATGCATGAATAGAACTAGAATTAATTTTTATAAATTCTGAAAGATGTATCAATACATTTCTGAGAAAAATTAGCTTGAGTTAAAATCATTTGTGAAATAAATAATTATTGCATATTTTTTTTCAAATCCTACTGAACATCGTAATTTGTATCGAATCCTACTAAGCAATAGCTAATTTTGTTCTCCAAAAAGTTCTCTTCAATTCCATTTGTTGAATATGAATCAAAATAATTTTTTTTAGAAACTGTAGACTTTATTACTTTTTATTAAAATTGGATAAAAATTGCGATTGTTCAGCAAGGTTGAAAATAAACAAAAATTGTTAAATAACTATTATTAAACAAATAATATTGAGTCAAACTAATATTATCTAAAAGCAATTTATTCTTTTATAAACCGTTAAGAAGTTTTAGGTTATGTGAAGGGCCGAGAGTCCTTAACTTCCAAAATTTTAAAATTTTATTATCAGGTAAATTGCAATTAACGTGAAGCCTTATTAATAATACTATACATACATTCTTATATTAAAATCATAGATGTATACTTTCAATATATTTCTCCACTGATTTTGTTTTCATTGTTCTACAGCGGCTTATTAAAGCAGTGAGCTTCTGAAACAACTAGGAAGCTTTATCTCAAATGCTGTGAATTAGGACGGCTACAGAGGGTTACGCGGAATTTATGGAATTCACGGAATTCAAGGAATTCATTTAATTCAAGGCATTCAAGGAATTGAAGGAATTCAAGGAATGCATGGAATTCATGAAATTCATGGAATTCAAGGAATCCTTGAAATTCACGGAATTCATAGAACTCATGGAATTCACGGAGTTCAAGAAATTCTCGGAATTCACGGGACTCACGGAATTCACGGATTCCATGGAATTCATGGAATTCCTTCAAATTGTGGAATTCCATGAATTCTTTGAACTTCGTGAATTCCGTGAATTCCTTATCCCAACAGCAGTGGCGGATTTAGGAAAAAAGGCCTAGTCAGCAATTTTTTCGAGGTGCCCAGTTTTGTGGTACACCGGAGCATTGCCCTGGGGTCTTTCTGCTGGAAGGGGGCGCTTCTGCTGGGAACCCCAGTCAGCAATGTGTCTTTTGCTGCCCGTTAAATCCGCCACTGCCCAACAGTAAATTCCACTTAAACATTCTTTCTCAGTTTCACTTCTACTGTGCGTCAGTTTTGGCTTTTGACGCTTTAGATGGAACGTTTTATGTATATGTTAGGCTCCGAACCCGAAAACACCCAATGGGCGTTTAAACCATACGCACCTAGGAGTGGGCATTTCTAAATGCCCCGAACTAGGTGAGAGCGCTTTTAAGTGCACCGACCTAGGTGTGGACATTCTCAAATGCACCCACCTAGGTGGGGCAAAACTGAAAAGTCCCGAACCCGTTCTAGTTGTCTTTAGATACAGAGAACGCGTTTTGGGGAATATAAAAATTTCTTCTTGTGATAAAAAACTAGTATGTTTGTTGAGGCACATTGTGAAGCACACAATCCTGGTAAAAGTCAAGGATGAAAAAAAAAAAGTTATCATATACAAGATAACTAATGTTAAAAATGATAAAGACGATTTAATTACTATTGTTATTGTTAATGTTATGTCAACATTTGCTAAACATTTTTAAAAAATATTAGGTACATAACTGTTCATAATTTTTACTTTATTTAGATTTTTTAAGATAACATTTCTTAAACAAATATCCAATGTAATAATAGTAAAATTATTCCAAATTACCAGAGAATATGAATTTTCAACTAAAAAATTAATTTTCAACAAATAATTTGAATTTTCAACAAAATATTTAGATTTTCAGTTGAAAAAATTAATTTTTAACAAAAAAAAAACGAATTTTCAACTAAAGTTATTAATCTTTAACCAAAAAATGAACTTTTCAGAAAGTAGTTCCACTGACAACTAAAATTTTTAACCTAAAAAGATGAATTGTAAACAAAAAGATAATAATTAATATGTAAAAAACAAAATGTTTTAATTAAAAGTCAAAAATATTTGCGTTCAACCAACAGAAACGAATTTTCAACAAAATGCTTGAATTCTCTACTAAATCATATTAATTTTCAATTGCAATTTTCAGTTGCATTTTTAAATAAAGAAACTTACTTTTGCAAAAAAAAATCCTTTTTGTGAGGCACATTCTGAAGCACAGAATCCTGATCAAAGTCAAGGATGAAAAAAATAGGCATCATATACTAGGTAATTAATCTTAAAAAATGATAAAGACGATATAATTACTATTGTGATTGTTATGTGAAAATTTGCTTTACATTTTTAATAAATATTAGGTACATAACTATTCATTTTTTTTTTATTTAGAAGAAAATCTTAAGTGTAATTCCAAGTTCCATGCCAAGAGTTTATGTAAAAATAAGTAGAAACAGATATAATAATATATATTCAACGTATATTGATCATATTTTAAATCTCATTGATCGTTGTTTTCGAATCACTGTAAAAACTATGGTTCCATTTTAATTGAGCATCATTTTTTTAGCGTCCTGTTATAATACCAAATCGCCTTGTTTTGATGCCATCGTTCGTACTATTTTACTTTGCTAACTTCAGATTGAAAAGTGGTACGTACTAGAGAACTAAAATAATGCATAGGGTGTATTGTTTAAATTGCTTGCAACTTCATGCTTTTATGAGAATTCTTCATTGTTTAAATTTTCTTTTACTTTTGAAATGTGATAGAGAAAATAGAAAAGGGGAAAAAGGTGGAATTATTTTAAAAAGAGGAAACTGGTGAATAAATATGTAATTATTACATACTAATAAATATAATAAATATTAATTATTTATTTGAATATAAGACAACGTTTAAATTGAAAATGATGCATAGAATTAATTTTTTTAATTGTAAAAGTTACAAAAGTTTTTAAAGTCGTTTTGAATTATTATTCAGTAATGAAAAATTCATATTACAATGATTGAAAAGTAATGAGGTGGATGTTCTTCCAAAGGTCCTTCCGGGTAGCCTAGGTGCTTAAATCACATCTTTCTCGAGGAAGTAAGGTTAAGGGCTGAAATTGGAGATACCCGGATGGCTTTTCAAAGGTCGTACTGTTTCAATGGTTAATCCTAGTAGTCTATGTGTTTAAATCACATCTTCCTCGGGAAAGTAGGGTTAAGGACTGAAATTGGAGATACCCGGATGGCTTTCCACAATAAGTGTATTTGGATATTATTTTTTATTTTTAAAAAGCTATTTAATTACATAATAAAATCATGACAAATTTTTTTATCGTTATTTTTATCTAATTGAATAGTTTTTAGAAAATAAGAAATAATGTGCAAACACACTTACATTAAAAAATAGTTATTTTTTTAATTATTGAAAAAATAAAGTTTCGTACTATGCAATTGGTACTATTGTTTGACCCTCGGCTTGCAGACATCTTGGATTTCCCCCACCTACCCTGAAATACCTAATTTAGATATAATATTTTTATTATTAAAAAGCTATTTCAATCATGAAAACTTACAAGGAAAAATAATTTTTGTCTAAATAAAAAAATAAAGTTTTGTCCCATGCAATTGGTATTATTGTTTGGCCCTCGGTGTGCAGACATCTCGGAGTCTTGGATTTCGCCCACCCAAACCTGAAATACCTAATTACGACTTGTTACGATCCTGAAGATCCTGAATTTCATTTGACAGATTTAGGTTAGGTTTATACCGGCGTGTTCACACGACGTGCTTGCGAGTTAGATTCACATCTCGTTGATTATTTCTATGTACTTAATTAAGTTAAAAATATAAACGATTATCATTAATTCCTTATAAATGTTTTTTGGAAATTATGCTTATTCTGTTAATTAAACTCGAAGCAAATGAACAGAGAATCCGAATCCGAGGTTAAAAAGACCCCAGCACATCAGGATTCTGACATAACCTCAAAAAACCTCATAAAAAATATTTTTCCGGGTCTGGAGGTCAGACCATGTTTACTATATGTTTTTGGGGTTGCTGAATCCGAATCCGAGGTCCGAAAACCCCAAGCACGTCAGGGTTCTGAAGTAACCTCAAAAAACCTCATAAAATTTTTATTTAAGTCCGGGGGTCAGACCATGTTTATTATATGTTTTTGGGGTCACTGAAAAAATCGTCTGTTTTTCAAGTGCCTCCCGCGTGAAGAATAACCCATATAATAAATATAATTATTATATCTATATATTACAAAAAAGTAATATGATACATCATAAAATATTATTTTGTATTACAAATAACGAAATGATATATGTTTAAAATCAAATAGACTTTCTAACCAAGCTAAAATATTTGAAAATTTTGAATAGAGCCGTGCAGTCGTTTATTCGAATTTTTAATACAAATTCAAGAACGCTTGGAACATTGGATTTTTCGAAATAGAAAAAAATTTAACTGTACATCAAACCGCCTTGATTTCCTTGAATTATTACAATTTTTAAAATCAAAATAACTTTTTTTTTGTGTAAAAATGTATCAAAAATTCAAGTAGAATCTTCGAAATTCGACTTGTTCGAATAAATCCAATTTCAAATATTCAACTTGAGGTTTGGAGTCATTTTTTTACAAAAAAAGGAGTTATTTTGATTTAGAAATTTTAATAGCTTAAGAAATCAAACCTGTTTGATGTACAATTAAATTTTGTTCTATTTCGAAAAAAACCAACTTTCCAGGCGTGTCTAAATTTGTATTACAAATTCGAATAAACGACTGCACACCTCTAATTTGTATAGTCACTCTCAAAGAAAGACCATTAACGAATATTTTCATCTTTGGCAACTTATTTTTCGAAGTCTTTAATAAATTACGAATTAGAATTAGGTTTCAGCTAATTTTGATAATTTCTTTTTCTGCATATTAGCTTTTTTTGGAATCAGCTAAAGAAATTTTAGCAAACTGGCGCATTCTATTCTGCAAATATAAGTAAAAAGTGTAGGCCAAAACTTCCTTCCCATGTTCTGCACAAGAAAAGCAAAACTTGAGTTTAGAAAAATCATTCAAGACTAAGTCAAAAACATGACTTTGCTTGCAATGCAGAGAAAACGAGTTTTTGATTGATTTTATAAAATCAAAGAGTTTAAAATTCGGGTACTGGAGATTGTAATTTTGATCTAAAGTGATTAATTTTGCCACTGCATGATTAATTTGGATTTGACCTACACTTTCGTCGCTTGCAGAATAAAATAGTGCGGATTTGCAATCAACGCAGTTCCTCTTTTAATTTTTGACAAATTTGACCTGTAATGTAATACATTAAACAAGGATTGTGAAAATGGCCCGGTGGAGTTTTCTACTACTGTTTTTATGTTTATCGCATTAATTATGCCGATGTGTATCGCTGCGATGTGCAAATCAAGTTAAAAAAGTGAACTCGGAGAACCCGAAGATCCTCCATATGAAAAAAATTAATTTTTCCGTCGTTTCGATAGACCCAGCTATTAAAGCTTTATGGCAAAAAGCTTTAATTCTGAAAAAATTTACCGTGAAAGCTGGCCAGTTCGTTTATAGTAAACATTTTTTTAAAGGAAGACATTCTCTACGAGAAAATGCTAAAAGGACCCGATGGCACTAGTTTGTTAAAGGTAAATAATGATATATTTACTGTAAAATCAGAATCAAAATTTACAAATAAAATAAAATAAAATTCTTTTTTATTCAATAAACTGCATTATTAGGTATTTTCACTTACTACTCGTTTCAAAAAAATTCGGTTTGTTTTCCCGCCAGCAAGTGCAACAATAAACACAATTTATTCATATTTTTAGTAATTTTCAGAATAAAAAATATGTACCAAGTTAGTCTAGTCAATGTCTTCTTTGAGTAGGATACAAAAAAGTGGCGCTAATTTCAGGATTAAATTATAAGGCTACAAAATGTATGATACTAACCTCAATTTTCCTTCTTTAACAATTCATGCGACCAAAATCTTAAATTAATGTTACTTTTTTTAAACGAGTAGTAAGTGAAAATACCTAATAAATACAGTTTATTGAATAAAAAAGAATTTACTTTTGTTTTATCTTTAAATTTTGATTTCAGTTTTACGGTAATTACATAATCACTTACCATTCTCAAAATAGTATCATTAGGTCCTTTCAGGATTTTCTCGTGGAGAAAGTCTTTTTGCCATAAAGCTTTAATAGCTGGGTCCTCCGGAACGATGAAAATATTATCTTTTTCATATTCAGGTTCTTTGAGTTCACTATTGTAACCTGATTCGCACTCGTGATCGATACACTTTGGCATAATTAATATGATGAATAAACTTAGAAACACCAGTAGAAAACTCCACAGGGCCATTTTCACAATAATTTTATAAAGAAACCGTTTTATTGTTACATTTTTAAGATAATCACGACTCTACATGACGAAAGCCATATAACCGTCAAAACAACACGAAAAAAGTTACAGTGACAGCTCGCGGACGTTTGACGTTCCCATGTGCTACGTTACGTCATTGAAATTTGATCCTCACTTCAGTCCTGTTTTGATCCAAAAAAGTTGTACTAAAACGTCGTTTATCGGCATCAAAATAAAGTGGCATTAGAATGGAGCCACCCGAGACTATATTTTTGGAGGACTGTTTCAATGCCGAAAACTAGCCTTGAAATGATACTTTTTTTTTACAGTGATTTTTTTGAAAATGTGAATCTATTATTTGTACATATTATATTACTTTTTAGTAATTTTTTCTCGTTGGATGGGCGTTGTTTAGTGATATATTACCAATTTTTGTAAAGTGAATAATAACAATTTTATTGGTTTTATCGCTTTTTTATATTAGTTATCTTTCACATTATACCTGTTATTTTCTTTCATCCTTGACTTTGACAAAACTTTTGTGCTTTAGAATGTGCCTCAATAAAAAGACTAGTTTTTTGTCACAAAAATAAATTCTTATTTCTCCCGAAACGCGTTCTTTGTATCTAAAAGAATTTTAAGTGTAAAAATAAATAGGTGTAATATTACATAACTGATACTTTTAGAGACATATATATCTTAAAAATATTTGAAATGATTTTTTTATTATTAAATTGGCTATCTGTTTAAGGAATGTTACTTTGAAAAATCTAAATAAAAAAACTAATGATAGTTATGTTCCTAATAATTATTGAAAATGTTTTTGTAAAAATAAATTTCTTTATTTAAAAATGCAACTGAAAATTGCAATTAAATCACCGAGCTTAGTTAATTCATTTCATCTAGTAGATCTGGCCCTTAACAAATTATTTTATTTGGACGCTTAATTTATTTTAACAACGATAAAGGTAACTAAATATATTTTTTATTATATAGAATGAAAATGTTCGATTACAGAACACTATAACTTGAAGACGGTTGCCAATGAATCAATGAAATTTATAGGTCTTATTTTCAACACTAATATCTCTAAACTGACCAAAGAATTTTTGAAACTATTCATCTCATTTGTTTGGCACTTTATACTTTTTTTTAAATGCTTTTGTTATAGCAAAACTTCGTTTGTTCAAATAATTCAAAGTTTATGTAGAAATAGAAAATAATAATTGATTGATCTTTATTTAAAAGTTCAACTAAAAATTGCAATGAAAAATTAATCTGTTTTATTAGAGAATACGAGCATTTTCTTGAAAATTCGTTTCTGTTGGTTGAATGCAGTTATTTTTGATTGCTCATTAAAACATTTTGTTTTTATAAATATTAATTATTATATTTTTGTTTACAATTCTTTTTTTTTAGGTTAAAAATTTTAGTTGAAAGTGGAACTACTTTCTGAAAAATTCATTTTACCTTTAGTTGAAAATTCGTTTTTTTTTGGTTAAAAATTAATTTTTTTAACTGACAATCTAAATATTTTGTTGAAAATTCAAATTATTTGTTGAAAATTAACTTTCTTGTTGAAAATTCATATTCTCTGGTAATCTGGAATCATTTTACTGTTATTATAATGGCTATTTGTTTAAGAAATGTTATTTTAAAAAATCTAAATAAAGCAAAAATTATGAATAGTTATGTACCTAACATTTATTAAAAATGTTTAGCAAATGTTGACATAACAATAACAATAGTAATTAAATCGTCTTTATCACTTTTTAACATTAGTTATCTTGTATATGATAACTTTTTTTTTCATCCTTGACTTTTACCAGGATTGTGTGCTTCAGAATGTGCCTCAACAAACATACTAGTTTTTTATCACAAGAAGAAATTTTTATATTCCCCAAAACGCGTTCTCTGTATCTAAAGACAACTAGAACGGGTTCGGGACGTTTCAGTTTTGCCCCACCTAGGTGGGTGCAATTTGAGAATGCCCACACCTAGGTCGGTGCACTTAAAAGCGCTCTCATCTAGTTCGGGGCATTTAGAAATGCCCACTCCTAGGTGCGTGCGGTTTAAACGCCCATTGGGCGTTTTCGGGTTCGGAGCCTAACATATATATCACGCTTTATATTGTCGATTTGTGACTCAAGAATAAGTCACTATAAATTGAAAGTTTTGATAAAGAATTTGAATTTATTTAACACGATCATAAAACGATGAATTATCCTCGGCCGATAACATCAATTTTCCTTTGACCGGTATCAAAAGGCACCCCTGTAACTGGTCGAAGAAATAATGATGGTGAAACCCCTTTCCCTGCATCTCTCTGATCCCTGTATCTTTCTGTTTGACAGCAAAATTAAACTAGAGGAAATTCTGAGAAAGTTAAAAAAACCTCCTAGCTGCAGTGGGTGCCGAGTCATGATTCTTTAAAAAACCCTGATTTTTTTTAAAAGACTCGAAAAAACCCAATTCTGAAGTTTGTGTCTGTACTTTGGAAAATGCTCAAATATGGTCGCAGTACATTTTCCAGTACAGACAGAGCCTTCCAAATGGAAGGAGTCAAAGTTTCATGGTCATACCTCGTGACATGTAAGAGCTGAAACATTTTTTTTATTTTACGCAAAATGTAGCGCACTATGCTTTATTCTGTTAACGTTTTCCTGTAGAATATGCATGAAACGAGCAGTTCTGAAAAAACTTTCTTGACTACAAATGGTTCAAAATAGCAAAAAATTGTGTTTTTTTGAAGAGTCATAACTCTTGATCTATGGAGACTAGAAGATTTTTTTTCAGATTTACGCATAATTTCCTGTCCTACAATTTTTCCTGTTGCACCACATATGTAGCTTCACCCAGAAGCGAAGTATTTTGAAAAAACTGAACACTAGTAATTTGCCCTGAAAAATAGGTCAAAATTGGTCAACTTTTGGAGGCCATATTTTATTACCCTTCGGGGCTAAGTCATTGATTTTTTGTAGAATTACTCGAAATTGCGTCTACTTTAATTAAAATCTATATATTTTTGAAAATATTTTAGAAAGAAATCTGAGATTTTTTCCTTTGGGACTCTTAGTTTTCAGAATGTCATTATAATTAGTTTTTGAGTAATCGAACGATAAGTTACCAGATACCACGATAGGGAGGGTGGTGTGCAATATTTGCCCAAAAATTGTACCATCGTGTGCATCGTTCGATTACTCAAAGACTAATTAAAATGCCATTCCGAAAATTGGGTGTCCTTTAGGAAAAAGCTAAGCTTTCTTTCTAAGCTTTTTGGAAAAAAGTGTCGAAATTTAAAAAAGTCAAGTTAATTCTCGATTTTCAAAAGTGATGGTGAAATTTTAATTCTTTCTTCAAATTTTTTCGACCTTCTAAAAAATGGTAAAAAAATCTATCAAAAACATTTTGTGTAAAATTTTGTTTGACGCATCAGGTGAAAGGTGAGGAATATTTAAAAATAAGGCTTTTCATAAAAAAACCGAACAATTGTACCCCCTTCACTTCAATAAATATTTTTCGAAATTAATTAATTTTTTGTGCTAGAAGTATCACCCAATAGGACTATAGCTGGTCCAGTTTTTGACCCGTTCAGTCAACTTTTTATTTAGGAGTGTTTAAAAAACTTTTTTATTTAAATTATTCTCATGGAAAACATATTTTATATTAAGAATGAGAAAAATTTAAGTTTTATCTTTCAATCAATAATTAGTTTACAATAAACAGATAAAAGATGTTTGAATAACAAAAAGAAATTTATTACTTTTATCTCTTCCTCCTAAGTAGGGAGTGGTTAAAAACTTTGTTTCAGTAGAAATAAGATCTAATTATTTAAACCTTACTGTACTTCAGACAATAAGGTCCCTTCTCGAATCACAAAATAAAAATTTTCCCCTTTTCTAATTTAATATTCTGAATTTAAAATCTGCTTTCCAGGAAAATCATTTGGATAAATTTTTTTCTCAAATGTGTCAGTGTATTCCTACTATGTAAGACGGCTCGCTCCACTGTTCGCCAGTAGTGAAGACCGGCTTTGGTCAGGCGAACGTTACGCGGCAGTACGTAGAGCGGTTACACTACTTCGCATTTATTCACTGATTCACTGTAAATTGCATACGGATTACCCTACGAAAAAAGTGCCGAAGGCAAAAAATTTTTTTTATTGCCCAGAGATGCTCAAAATTATCTTATAACAAACTTTTGTAAATAAATAATGAAATTTAAAAAAAAATTAAAGAAAAACTGACCAGGAATTCGAGAAAATAGCCACGATATTCGTAATCAGGGGACTTTTATTACTGTTTGAAAAAAGTTATCTCGGGTAGCTATTAGTGCGTACAGAAATGTTAGTGGCGACTTGATTAAAATGCATTACGCGCGTAAAGCATGCGTTCACGTCTCTGGATTTTTATTTCCTTACATTAAAAGTATGAAAAATTTGAAAAATTAATTCCTAAAAAAAAATAATATTATGTTTAAAACATTTTTGAAACAATTATAGTGAAGAATTTCGAATTAAAAATGTTTGAAACTAAACAAAATATATATTGAACAATTTTAAATTAAAAACGTTACAAATCAAACAATTTTAGGTCATGTAAATTTTTCCAAAAAGGACAATATTATGAATGGAATGAAAATTAATTGAGCCTTCATCATTCCTGAATAGAATCGTTTGGAATTGAATAATTTGAAACCAGTCATGTTTGACCAACGGTTCTGGTTTCATCCATCGAAAATGCTTTCTGAAAAATTAAAAATTTCATTTTGCAGCAAAACTGTGTGAGATACGAACAAAATGTTAAGGAGTAAAATTGTTGATCTCAAAAAGATCTACAAACTTACTTTCGTGAAAAATGTAATCGTTAAAAATTGTTCACTTCAAAAATGCCTATACATTTTTTTTTAATGACTTTCTGATAAAATTATTCGTGATAATTGTTATACAAAATGTGAAGCCATGCGTAATCCATAAAAATGTTGTGTAACTATATTGTTAATCTCAAAAAGGTACACTTTGACTAACACTATGTTTTGGCAATACGCATAGCTTTTGTTAACAATGTTTTTAAAATAAACCCCGATTTTCAGTCCAAAATATGCAGAAAAAGGAAAATACAAAAATTTGTTATTTATTTAAAAAAATGCTGTTCGGCACATTTCCTACAATAACTGCCAATGAAAGTTAATGTGAAATAAAGAACAAATATCGAAAGGGTAAAATAACGTGTTCGTTTATTCAGAATTTTCGGACCTAGGCGTAAGGTAAACGTCCCAGTAATCGTGGCGGTCCCATTAATCGTCAGTTTTGAAGTATAAACGCCAGAAGTAAGTATTTTCCGCATTAAAGTACATTCCTAAAATATTTTTAAGTAAGTTTGAACAGTGCTTATTGTAGAAACCAAATTAGTTTTTTTTTGTACAAATAGTGCACAAGGGTAAAAAAAATTGATTTGTTTTGCCGGTGGCGATGAATCACGAAACGTGGAAAATAGCTTAACATTTAGGTTAGGAAAGACGTTTCTTTGCGTAAGCTTTTAATATGTCCAAAAAATACTTGATCAGGACGAAAATTATTTTTTTTTTGTAATAAAAGATCCTTTTTGTTTCATAAAATTAAGTAAAGTCTTCATTTAGTACCTTCTCGTTCGAGAAATATCGGGCACGATTATAGGGACATTTCAAAATCATAGTTGCTCGAGTAATCGCGACTGGTCGCGAAGACTAGGACGAATCTGTCAAAATTTCATTTCCATATTTCGTTACAAATAATGATTTAATTAATTTAAAAAAGGCGTGAAATGAAATCGGAGAACTAATTTGTTACTGCGTGAAAAGTAATCGTAATATAAATTAGTGCTCAAAACTGAAAAAAGGTGATGTAAAATATTGGCATGACTTTAGTGTTTCATTATCAATTTTTTAGTTCATTATAATTTTTCAGTTAAGGTTAATATTTATTGAGTAGTTTTTCATTAGCTAACATTAATCTATACTGCATAATATAATGAAAAATGTGTAACAGATATATAATTATTGATAGTTTTAATGTTTTGACAACGTAAACAGAACATTACCTCCAAATGCACATGATTTTTTCAGTCACTGCAATTTATCAAATTTCGTCATTGTGTTTATAATTTACGTTGCAAAAAAGTTAATTATACAAATTACCAGTGTGTAAATTTTTGTATCAAATGTAATTATGTTGTACTTAGCCATTTTATAGAACAAAGTTAGGTTATATGACTTTATCTAACTCAATATTATTTTTCGAACTTTATTTTAAAAAGGAAAATGTTAATAATTTTTAATTATAATATTCAGTATTATAAAAGAATTTCAGCATTGTAGTTATCACTCATCGTGATAAAAATTCTAATAAATATTCATTTCGATTTATTTTTGAGACCACTTTATTTCTTATAAATAAAATATTAATTTTATTCGAAAATATTTTTAATTGAAATAAAAACTAAAAATTTTAAAAGAAAATTCATTTTTATTATGATTAATTATTATAATGTCCATCAGACGTATTGGAACTATCAGAAGATTCGATTTTGAGGTTATGTTTCGACGGATTTCATCTCGGAGGTCTCAATCTCTCAATCAAAACTAACAATACATCTTTCATTTCATTAAAGTATACTCAAAATACAAAAATATACTTGAAATACAGGTCCAAATCACTAAAAACACATTTCAAGAAAACTTAACCTTATTCGCGAAGACTGGGACAACGACTCGCGATTACTAGTACATAGCCGACTTGGAAATGGCGATAACTGGGACATCGGTGCTTTTTGACTTTTAATTGTTTATCAATAAGAAGTAATATTAAATATAATATAAAACCAATTTTTACAATATTCAATGAAATCTCTTATGGTGACGATTACTGGGACGTTTACCTTAACGTTTAAGAAATTACTTTTTAGAAATATTTTGACCGAGTACAGTTTCGCTATCTGCAAATCTATGGAAAGAAATTGAAAAAAAAAATTTCCAATAAAACTACCATAGTTTTCATTTTAATCGAAATTCTCTCAAAATATAAAAAACTGATTTTTTAAAGAAAACATCGTGTTATACGTCAAAATATTAAAAAGCAAAATTTTGTAAAAAGTTACAAAGCTAGATCGTGCAACTTTTTCGACTCACTTGAAAAAATGTGACTTTTCAATAAAAATGCGGCTAATCCCGCTGATCGGCTTTTTCGTTTTTCTCACTAGTTCGCACCTTAGTTTAAATTTTAATCACATTGAGACTTTCAAACTTAAAAATTGAAATCGTAGAAAATTATATCTATTTCATTGAGAACTTCACGAATCAAATAATTTATTAATTGTTGAAGGTTTATAATAATTACACAAGTTTAAATTAATAGTGTTTAAAATTGAAGAGCTTCGAATTGTAGGAATTCTCAGTTCCGAAATGTTTTTTCAAATTGCAAGCTTCAATAGTTTAAAACAGTTTTATTGGAATTGGTCCAAATTCAGTTATTAAGAAATGAATAATTTTACATTTCGATTGGATTCTCAAATTTAAATAAGACATTAATATTTCAAGTTTAAAAAGTTAGAAATTGATGTTCTTTAAGTTTTCTGAACATTCAAATTACAAAATTATTCAATTTTTATTGAAAATGAATTAATTCAAATGAAATTAAAGTACGAATTAAAATAGGCATTAGGTAATGTCTCTTCTCATTTTTTCAGTCGAACATAGTATAATAAGGCCACAGACTGTTCCTTAATTGGTTGTAATTTCCGTGAATTATGATTACTTGTACGCTTTTGATAAAGGTGAAGAAATAGTAATGAATCTGCAATAATGGTCAAATTTATCATTATTATTAGTATAGTGTATTAAATTATTTTCTGAAGCAGTGCAACCAAATTTTTTTCTGCTTTCCTTCGAATAATGTACATACATGGACCTTGGAATAACTAAGCCTTAGGCTAACTAAAAATCCAGGGCCATTTTCAAATCATGGGAAGAGTGATCTTTTCTTTCAGAAGAAAATTGATTGTAGTCATTAAAATTAGTTTTTGAACATTTTTAAATTCATTTTTACTTAGTTCTCCCTACGTGTTCATGGAAGTAATTTTCAATTTGAAGGCCCTTAAACATATTCAAAGTTTTTCGTCTCATGAAAAACCAAAGTCAAAATTTTCTTCTTGAATATTCATTCCACAAATTAGAATTTAATGTAATATGATTAAATTAAATTTAATTAAAATTTCCTCAATGATATTAAATAAAAACATGGCGAATTAAACGTGAAGAATAAATTACGGAATAGAATGATCTGCTGTAATGAAAATTTGTTGTGAATTAAACAAAATATTTTCGGCGAATCTAGACACGAGCCGTGAATAAATCAAGGTAAAATAAATGCAGTATGTGAATGTCATTATGTCAATGTCATCACTTTGAGGAAAAATAACTTGAAGAAAAACCTTGCTGGAGGTAAAGCAATCGGCTTACGTGTATCGCAATCAACTTATAGTTGCTGCAATGAAGCCGAAAATCTTACAAAATTGCCTTCTCTTATCAAACATATCTACTCATCATTATTCACATTTTTGTATAAAATTTTAACTTATATATATATATTAGTTAGATTTAAAAAAATAATATATTTATCCTAAGTAAACAATTTTATTATATGTTTCAAAAATATGCAAGAAACCAAAAACGTTTTAAGAACTAAAACTATTTTATGAATATTTAAACTCTTTTCTTAAATTTAGGAAGATGAAACTTTTGAAAATCTTTACAATTATTTGGAATGTGCCTTTTAAGCTACGAAACAAGGCAGATTTATGTTTATACATCAAATATTTATACATCAAATAAAATCTTGCATTAATTAGGGATATCGTCTAATAAATTCAACATCATCTAAAATTGTTCTTTCGAATTGGATCAGTTGGAAATTGTTATTAGTTTGAAAAATTTCTTGTTTCACATCTGAATTACAATTTTATACGAAAATTACCTGTTCCAAATCAGCATTCTTTTCAAAAATCGCACGTTTCAAGTAAAAATTGTAATTCCTTTAGAATTACTTTTTTAGAGTCCCTGTTCCAAACCATAATCAGAATTATTTCCAAGAATTCCACGTTTCAGTTTAAAATTGTTCTCATATTAGAAAGTTTTTTGTTTCTACTCTCAATTATAGCTTTTTTTTTTAATTTCCTGTTTCAAGCCAGAATGATAATTCTTTTCAAAAATTCTCCATTCATATATAAAATTATTATATGTATATCATCATATCATATCAGAATTCTTTCAGAAAGTTCCTTGTTCATAGTCAAAATTGTGATTCTTTCATAAAATTCCTTATTTAAAATCTTAATTTCCTTCCATTTTCGAAAATTCCCGGTTCTAAGCTAAACTCAGAGTTTTTTTTCGAAAATTCCACGGTCCAAGTTTAAAGTGTTACTCCTTTGGAAAATTTTTTTTCCCACTCAAAATTACAATTTTTTTTCTTCAAAAATTCTCTATTTCAAGTCAGATTTATATTTCTTCACGAAAATTTCATCTTACAAGTCAGATACATAATTCTGTTGAGAAATTCCTTATCTCATATCTGAATTATAATTTTTTTTTAAATTCCCTGTTCCAAGTCAGAATCATAAATCTTGTAGATAATTCCCCGTTCTTATTCAAATTACATGTAGATCTTTCAGAAAATTTCATATTTCAGATTTTAATTCTAATTTTTTTAAAGAATGTGTTCCAATTCTGAATCCTCATTCTTGTAGGAAATTTCCTGTTTCAAATTATAATCGTTTTTCAAAAATTCCCTGTTCTTGGTCAAAATTGTAATCCTTTCGGAAAATGACTTATTTCCCTGTTCTAAACTAAAATCAAAATTCTTTTCGAAAATTCTACGTCCCAAGTTCAAAATGTTACCCTTTAGGAAAATTTCTTATTTTATGTCTAAATTCTATATATATGTTTTTTTAAATTCTCTGTTCCAAATCAACATTATAATTTTTCTCGAAAATCTTCTTTCACAATTGAGAATCATATTTCTTTCAAGAAATCCAACGTTCCAAGGCAAAATTATTGTAATTCTTTAGAGAAATTCCTTCTTTAATATCTGAATTACAATTATTTTTGTAAAATTCCCTATTCCAAGTTATTTCATCAATCTTTGAGAAAATTCCCCGTTATTAGTCAAAATTTTAGATCTTTTGTGAAATTTTATATTTTCATCTAAAATATAATTTTTTCGTTCAGAAATTCACTGTTATTGTCCTGTAAGGTTTTTTGTTACAACACACAATTATAATTATTTTCAAAAATCACCTGTTTTAAGTTAGAATTATAATTTTTTAGAAAAACTCCTTATTTTAGATATGAATTAAACAATTTCCTGCTTCCATTCAGAATAATAATTCTTTTGGAACATTCCCTGCTTCCGATCTGCAGTGGAATTATTTTACGAAAATTCCCTGTTGTCAATAAGAATAATAATTTTCTTTAAAAACCTGTCGTTTCAAGTGATAATTGTAAATCTTTTAAAAAATTTGATGTTTCAGATCTGAATTATATTTTTTTGTAACAATCTACTCTTTTTACAAATCAAAATTAAAATTCGTTTCGAAAATTTATCTCTTAGGGACAAATTCATTGTGAATCTTTAGAAGAATTCCTTCTTTTAGATCATAATTATAATTGGTTTCCGAAAATTCATTGTACCAGCTCAAAATAATATTTTTTGTAGAAAATTCCTTTTACCAGGCATATTTAGAATAATAGAAGAAAAATTTAGGTCAACAGTTATTTTCCAAAGTTTTCGAGAAATTTCTTGAAAGCTTTCGAAATTTATGATGCTGTATTACATTATTTACTGCAGCAGTGTTACGCCATTTTTTATCAGTTCTTCAGATAATGTACAGAAATGGACCTTGGAAAAGTAGGCCTTGGCTGAATAAAAATTGTGTTCGATAGAAGCAAAAACTCTGCAAAATGTGTTATTATTACAAACCGTTTCATAAGACTCGTTTCCAATGAAATATTTGTACTTCTCCAAGCAAATAGAACGTGACAGAAAAAAAATAATTTCAAAATGTACCTACTATATACCATATATGACGAAAAGATTTAAAATTCTTCCTAAAAAGCTGGACATGCTACAATCTGTTCAAATCATTGGAAACATGATTAAGATTTGGTTTGATAATTTATTGCTTTTGATTAACTTAATCAATTTATTTACTTCAGAGGAAAAAGTTGGATGTAAAAGTTGTTGAGACTATTAAATTAAATTCTTCTTCATTTTTTATGAGACTATAACATCTTATTGTTGAAAAAAAAATGAATTTCAATCAATTAAATTTCACACTTCTGTGAAAAATATTTAAAACAACGCGAGGTAGAAGTATGACGATACATTTTTATATAACTTTTCTCGCGAAACAATGCGATTCCTTCAATTTTTTTCTTATCTGTTGTGACCGTGGCAAAAAACGTGAATTTTTATTCTTTAGACAAAAACCAATTCTCTTTAAGTAAATTGACTTTATATACTTACAGAACCACCGCTATTATATATATATATATATAGTTAAAAGTTTGTCATAAGGACAACCGCAGGATTTCGCCGGGAGCGGGTGCTAATCTGAAAAATTGCACCCGCTCCCAGCGAAATCGCGGTAAAATTTCAGCTGTAACCACGTCT
>CAKNYM010050487.1:142071-172233 GCA_932195095.1 Andricus curvator | reverse complement strand
GAACACGATAACTTGAAAACGGTCGCAGATAAATTGATGAAATTTGGAGGGCTTATTTTCCCGACTAATATCTTGAAACTGACCGAAGGATTTCTAAAAATATTTGTTGCATTTTTTTCTGAGCACTTAATAATATTTGAAAAATCGGTTTTTCATAGTGAAACTTTTTTCATTAACATAATTCAAAGTTGATGCAAGAATATAAAAGATCCCTCGTTTCGAAAAAAATCGATTGACCTATAATATTAATACATTTTACCAAAGAGTAGGGAAGTTATGGTAATTTATATATTTTGAGAATCAGTTTTTTATAGTAAAACTTTTTTCATTATCATAATTCAAAGTTGATGCAAAAACAGAAAAGATGTGTTGATTCGAGTCGAATCGATTGATCTTCAATATTAATACATTTAATTAAAGAGTAAGGAAGCTATGGTAATGCATAATATTTAAAAATATGGTTTTTCATAGTAAAACTTTTTTCATTAACATAACTCAAAGTTGATGCAAGAATATAAAAGATTCCTTGGTTTGAAACGAATCGATTGACCTATAATATTAAGACATTTTATTAAAGAGTATGGCAGTTATTGTGATTCATATATATTTTGGAAATCGGTTTTTTATAGTAAAACTTTGGTCATTAACATAATTCAACATTGATGCAAGAACGGAAAAGATTGCTTGATTCAATATAATAATATTAATACACTTTATTGAAGATTAAGGAAGTTATGTTCATTTAAAATATTTGAGTCATCTGCTCCAAACAGAAAAACTTTTTTCATTGACATAATTCAAAGTTGACGCATGATTAGAAAAGACTTTTTGATCCTCAGTTTTCAAATAGGGTAATTCTGACAATTTGTGTAAATAAATCATAAAGCTGGGAAAGGGACAGGGTGCTACATAACTTTTCCCATCCCTTTTCCAGCTCGAAAAATTATCATTTGGAATACAAAATTTGATTTGTCTGATTTTTCTTTGTGTTAAAAAAAATTTCTGTATTATTTTGTGGTTTTGCATTTTTGTACATTTCTATTTTTAAATTGATCAAAATGAAGACTTTGGTTTGTCTATTATTGAGAAAAATAACTAATGCTTCCTCTATGAGGAAGCAAATACATTTGCTAACGGGAAGCAAATTGCTCGTGAAATGAGCAGCATATAATTATAAATAAAAACAAAGTGGAAACACTCGAGATCGAATTCACAGGTAGTTTGAAAATTTCTTGATTCGAATTAGAATTAGAATTTTTGTACGAAAATTTCCTGTTTCAAATCAGAATTGTCAAAAAAAGACAAAATTGGTTATTTTTTGAAAAATTTAGTTCAGATCTAAATAATAATCATTTTATCAAAACTCCCTGTTCCACACCAGAATGATAATTCTTTTCGAAAATTCAACGTTTCAAATTCGAATTGTTATTATTTTTGAACGTTTCTTGTTATGACTCACAATTATAATATTTTTCAAATTCGTTGTTGCAATTCAGAATTATACTTCTTCTCGAAAATTTCCTGTTCCAAATCAAAATGATAATTATTTTCAAAAATCCCCTGTTCCGAGACCAAATTATTGTAATTCTTTAGAAAAATTCCTTGTTTCAGATCTGAAATCATCGTTGTCCTCTTCCTAATCAAAATGATCGTTTTTTTTAAATCCCCTATTCAGAGATAAAATTATTGTAATTCATTAGAATTAACGGCCATGCCACGCTGAAAAAACCAGTTCTCGTCAGATCACTGAAGTTAAGCAGCGTTGGGCGCAGTTAGTACTTGGATGGGTGACCATTCGAGAATACTGTGTGCTGTTGGCATATTATAGGTGTGGTGAGCCCAAACTTGTAGTTATTTATAACTACAAGAAAACTATCCACCTAGAAACACTACCCGAATCGGGTGTTGTTCGACATATCTGACTCAGTGATGCAGTTACTGCTCGTGAGGGTTAGACGTCGCCCCGCAATCGCGGCATAGTTACAAAAGGTTATGAATAGCTGTCTCATCATCCTTTCCGCACAGGCAACCGAGGGTCTATCTGCAAGCCCTATCTTATGTCTGTGATAGCCGATGTTTCCATGTCCTTAGAACATTTCTGTTAGCACCTTGACTTCGTTGCTCTCTTTCTTAGGTATTTCTTGCGCTCAGTTAGAATTTAAATTTAAACCCATGACTGTTTTGGCTTGCATGCAGCCTCAGGCCATTCTTCACTCCTTCTGATTATCATCGGTCCCTACTGGAAATGCCTACATCTGGTTCGGTGCCAGTAAAGTTTTCTCTTGCTGCTACTTTTGCTAGCCTGTCCGAGATCTCTTTGCCTTTGATGCTGCTGTGTCGAAGGATCTATGTAGAGTTACTCAGTTTTCCCTCGTTCGATTGTTCAGTGCCTCACAACACTTCCATACTAGTACCGACGTAGTCGTTTTTCCATTCAGGCCTATCATAGCAGCCCTGCTCTTTCAGCAGATACGAATGTTTCTTTTGTTGCCATACACCTGTGCCTTGTGGGCGCACTGGAGAAAGGCCATAATCTGAGTTTATAGGAAAGTGGCTTAGGACCCCATCGGGATAGTAATGCCCATTTCACTCCTACGATATACACCGGCTCCAGCCTTCTGCTTGTTCCTGGAGCCATCTGTAAACCAGCTGTTCCCATCACTAGGAAGGTGTACCTTGTCGTTAACTCATTCCTCTTTCGTGGGTAGGCTAACACGATACTTTTTGTCGAAGAGATTGTAAATGGGCGTTTGGTCCCTGAGAATGTGCAGGGTCGACCTACTTGCGATATCGATTGCGATCTGCACTGCCGTCGAGATTCTTGCGGCGTTTACCATATTTAATCTCCGGGCTGCCTTCGCAGCCGCGGCCTTGATGGTGAGACGGAGAGGCTCTAACAATGTGACCGCCCTCAATGCCAACATGGGTGTCGACTTTAAAGCACCAGTGACGCCTCTTAGAACCAGTCCTCTGATTCTTCCCAGCCGAGACTTTATAGTGGATAGTTCGACCCACTCCACCAGACCACCGCCGCATAGGTAGCCTTGGTCGCATATGTATGGATACACTTATGAGTTTCTCTGGTTTCAAGCCCCAGCTTTTTGCTATGGCTCTCCTACAAAGCCTACAGAGATCTTACATATATTTAGCTCTTTCCTTGATTTGCATTTGTTGTGCTCGCAATTTCAATGTACCCGTGGTTCTCCACTTTTACTGGCTAGTGAATATAACCGCGTCATACATAACTGATAATCCGGGCCCTTTGCACCAAGTATCTACTTGCCAAACAACTCTGCGGACATCTCAACTCAACAGTTCCACATAAAGCGTTATCACCCTTAGTCCTTGTTAGGTTTCTGTTGCCCAACATGTGGCAGTTCCATTCCACGACTACAATTGGCACACCATGTGCAATCACGGCCACCCTGATCACCTCTCTAGAGGTGATAAACAAAATTGTTGAATTTTAACGCCAAAAAGATGTATTACCTACAAAACAGTTAAATTTTCTAGCAGGAAATATACTTTTTCAACAAAAAAGGCAACTTTTTACGAAATACTTGAATTTTTGTTAAAATATTTGTTTAATTGAAGGAGCGGATGCAATAACTACCTCAGCCATTTGTGTTTTGATAGTCCACTCTCGTAGAGAATGTTATTGCGCATCTTTTTTGCATGGCAACCAAATTCGAAGGTTGTTTCGTTCTTTAATTATTTATGGAAAACGGAATTTTTCGTCGAAAAAAAATTCAATACCTTTTTGCATTCAACTCGCCAGATCTTTGCCGGAAATTGACATTTTTTCTTAAAAATTGTATGTAACATTCTTCAACATATTCTACAGGCAACATATTGAACTAGAAAAGATCAATTTTCAAATTGGATTATTAATTTTGAATCAGAAATGGAAAAGTTACATTTTCCGTCGAAAAAATTATTTCTCAACCAAAAAACGATTTTTTAAAGAAATAGTCCAATTTTCAACCTATTCCTTAACCAAGGATACTAATTTTCTTGTGTTTCGCCTAAATGCGAACTGAATTACTAGAATCCCATAAGAAAATCCAAATATTTTTCGTTAAAAATTCGTTATTTTTAATTAAAATTAAAAAATTATATTTTAGCTACAGAATTCATGTCATTTGCTTAAAAAATTCTACTTTTCGGTTGAAAACCTAATTATTCTGTTGAATATTAAACTTTTTAGTTGAAAATTTGTCCTGTATTTTGTTTTAATTTCGAAAAAAGAAAATGAAAATTTTAAGCCAAACAACTCAGGATATCGAAAAAGCCAAGAAAAGAAAAATGATGCTTTTTGAGAGCCCTACAATATTATTATAACATTTTTTTCAATTTTCTTGCAAAATCGAAAATTCAAATTGCGATCGCACAAAACTTTTTTTTGTACTCGATACAGCTAATATTGACGATACTGAATAAAATTTACAAAAATGTTTTTTTTTTCTTATGGGAAATACGTGTTAAATTTCATAGGGCTTGCGTCACCTTTAGAAATAATAATTTTTTTTTTTTTTTAATGGAATTATTTTCTCGTGTGGATTTGAATGAAATTCCGGGCGACATGCATAAAAATTCGAGAGAAAACATTTTTCAATGCATTGTCGGACCACCCTAGTGCATACAGATATATTAGCGGCGATCAGACTACCCATCCAAACACCAAAATCTGTAGTTTTGGCCTTCTTTTTGCAAAAATCGAATATCTTCTCATATGTTTGTTATCAGTCTATGAAATGTAAATTAACTTTTTTCACTTGTATGATTCTAATTGGACAACGTGTCATGAGCGTGGCATTAGACAGCACCTCGTGATTCCACCGTGGTTCAAATAAGGATTGAATTGCGTAACAAATCGCAAACAAGGTTTCCTTATAAAAGACGAACATTTTTTCGTTTGCCATCAGTTTGATTCTATTATTATATAGCTTCTTACCAACATGGGTCCACTAACTTATTTGATTCTATCAATACTTTGTGCAAGTTTGCAACAAGGAATTCTAGCTTCTCCATCTGGTCGTGGGAGTTCGAGTGGTAAGTGAAATCATTTTACTCTGTACGTAAAAACATTAATTTTCCTTTGCATTGCTCAAGTGTTATCCCCATGTCTGTTGAAATACTCTGACCAGAACCTCCCAAACAACACTGGACAAAATTTGGTCTCTCGAATTCACAACAATAATAATATAGTGCGATGCTAGCACATTTCTCCAAAATTTAAAAATGTTGTTTAGACAAAGGTTTTCATTTGCAATTTCTTATCGGAGAGTGGAACATATAACGTAAAATTGACAAAAAGTGTTCCAGAGCCTTGAAAAAAGAAACAATATGGTGCTTGGGAGGTTTTGATAACAAAACATATTTGACCTGCTTCTAATTTAAATTTGGCTGTTGTATGGTTCTTATGTGGCTTTTATGTGTAGTGTTATGACATTTTATTGAAAAATATGTTAACTCTCTATGAACGGTCCCGTATCGACTTGTCGTGATATTAGGACCATGGGGTTCTTTCGCACTGTTCCGACGAAAATGAGTTAATGACACCAGAAGATAATCTGGTAACCTATTCTCGTAACTTTAATCTGGTTCTGAAATGCAATGTCTGAATAAATAAAAGTTATCAAGCAAAATCTGTACAAGAACTGTGGAACCACCATATGCTACTGAGTGCAACGCAATTACACGTTGCCAGATTAAAATCATGCAAATAAAAAGAAGATGACAATCATTCCAAGTCTAACTTTTTCTGACAAAGTGACGTCAAGTCATTACATCAAATCATTGCCAGAAATCGGTAAAAAAAAATTAGCGTCTCATTATGTGTAAACAACCTTCCTGTAAAATAGGGTGGTTAAAACATGCATTGCAATTTTGTTTTCATGCTAGGGAACAACGGTATCCTTAATTAGGTTCTGAATCCGAAAATAGAATTTGCTTATTTTTGATTTTTGGATTGGTTGTGTATACAAAGCCGGTACCGGTAAAAAAATAGCGGTACCGGCAAAAATATATTGCCGCTATCGACAATTTTTGTTAACCTTTTTCGATTTTTTGGATGTATCGGGTCTTCACATCTCCCGAAAATGTTGCCAAATACGCCGTATTTTCAAAGAACAGAAACAATTTCCGTAGAAAGTCATATTTTTTGTCACGAAATTACTCTTTGTATTGACAAAGTCGCAAAACAGGCCAGGAATGGTATCTTCATGTAATTCAATGCGCTAAATACAAACATGGCATTAATTTTTCCCCAGTATGTCAGGGTTTGTCCCCAGATGCAGCTCGAGCTTTTGCATGTGTTGGAATACATCGTATATTCAATGAATTGTTCCATCATGCAATAAAGGATTATTGCATACAAAACCTAAAATGGCTGAGTATAATCATGTAAAATAAAAAAAGTATTCAAAAATATAGATTTTTGTATATATAGACTAAGGATGGATTTCCAATTTTAAACAGAACATAATTTCAAATTTGCTGATCCTTTTCGGTAGCCTTTATGAACATGCATGAAGGAATCGAGAGTATTTATGGCTCATAAGAATTAAAGTTATTCACGGAATTATGTGAATTCAGAGAGCCCGGGTGGAGAGCTTTACTTGGCGGATGTGATTAAAGTAAAGAGTATGGATCTTACTTTTGTGATTATCAGAAAGTTTGCTCAAAGGGTGATTGCTAGAGATATTGATCAGCGACCTGAGTCGGAGCTGTGTTGAGAAAAGAACGTTTTATCTAAATTAGCAACACAGGAATTTAAAATTATCTCAAAATCGATGTCCCCCACCCCTTATACCGCCTCGGACACTTTCCGTGAACTCCATGACCACCGACAGTATAACGAGAATAGAACCGAGTAAGTTACGCTTATCCCAAAAAAGAAATAACTTCATGCTCCAATAATAATAATAATATAAATACAAAATTTTTCTTCAAATTTTAAAATTTTCAGAGGATTCAAGGAATTCAGAAAATTTAAGGCATCTCGAGAATTCACGGAATTCAATCAATTCAGAGAATTCGGTTCATTTAAGAAATTTAGAGAATTAACGGAATTCAGAGAATTCACGCGACCTAAAGAATTCAAGAAATCCAGAGGAGGATAAACTGTATAAAAGCTCGATCACCTGCGATTTTGTTAAAACTCACATATTTTATGCATTTTTCAATGTTGATCACAAATCTGCCCGATAAAAGTGTCAGTTTCTCACCGTTTTCGAAATATCGAGATTTTTCTATGGAGAATTGAAATTTTTGTAGTGCTTTAAAACTTACATTATGTATTCTTTTTATTAATAACGAGAAAAAAACGAAAGACTCCCGCTGGCAAACGCTCCACAAGCATCCATTTCCAAAAAAATCTAATTCCATCTCCAAAAACCGGTGGAAAGGTGTCTGGGGTATCTACGAGGCGTAAATTCCACCCAGTCGGGATCGTTTCGAATTCGAAGGCACCCCAAATGCTTTTCCAACTTTTCTACAAGGCTTATCAAACTCTACGCCTACCCCATGAACACAAAAAACTTTTGGAAAACGGGTCACTGTAATATATAAAAATAAAATAAGTTTGAGTAAAAAGCAATACTGAAACTACTGGAAATGGGGTCGGGATGCCTTCGAATTGAGACCAATATCGATTTAAAGATATTTCTTACTGGAGGAAACTCCGACCCCTTTCCAATGATGGGGAGTGGAGGGGGGTAGCATGGTTGAAATTTTGATTCGTGGTGGTTGGGAGGGGCACTTTATGTTGAGCGTGAAAAAATAAGCAATATCAGTCTCGATATCTCGAAAACGGTAAAAGAGCAACTCTTTTTTTTTTGACAGATTCGTGTTCAACATCGAAAAATACACAAAATATGTGAATTTGAACAAACTCGAAGGTGATCCACCTTTTATGCAGTTTTACCCCAGAGAATTCAAGCAAATCCGAATATTCAGGGAATTGCGAGAATTTTAGAGAATTCAAGGATATCCGAAAATTCAGGGAATTCATGGTAGTTTGAGGAATGAGGAAAATTTTGAGGAAGTTTACAAATTTTAAAGAATCTGAAATAGCCTGAAAGATTTATGAGCAATTCAAAAGAGTACACAGTATACCAAAAATTCAAAGAACTCCTATGAATTGAAAGGAATTCAGTGTGAATTCTAGATAATTATAAATAATGTTCTAAACCAGAGATTACGTAGCTCATAAGACGGTAAATTTTATCGCAAAACTTTCAACCTCAGTCGGTATTGCAGTTTAGGAACAAAACAAAAAATAGGATTCAAATTAATTTTGAGGCGAAAACATGAATAAGACATCTGATATGATAATTAAGTCGCATCGTTAATTTATTCCAGCAGAAAGTTAGGTTTAAATGTTAATAATTAAAAATCAGCCCTTATGTGAAAGTACATTTCAACTTTTTATTTAAAAAATTGTTTCGTGAATAAAATGTCTGGACGAAAATTCATATCCCACAACTTGTGAACTATGGTGAAGATCATCAGTGGCGAACTGGTATGGGGATGCAGCCGGGGTTTTCCAGCTGCGCCCCCCCTGGTTGGGGCCCCGTAAGCCACGTAAAGGCTTTTCAGAAACATAATATTTTATGTGACTGGAAGAAATATCCAATATTCGCTTGATAATGTATTTACCTCGCGCTGCGCGCTCGGTCTTTGTATTTCCCCCACATTTATGCAATGATTTTTTTTAATTGAAGGTCAAAGTATCGTCAACTGTAATTTGGTGATTGAGAATTCTCTTTCGTTGAAGCTCCTTTGGCTTTAACAAACACATTATCATCATGTGTTTCGTGCTTCGCACTCGATTTTTTCCAAGATCTGCACTTTTCTACATCATGTTAAACACTTTTATAACAAATGTATAGTATATTGATTTTTGTACCTTGGCCCAGGTTTGCTTATTCAGATAACGTGAAATAAAGTACAAATTTGATTTATAATTATTATTATAATATTCTTTCCTTATTTTGAGTTAAATTTTATATACAGCTACCCTGAACAATTTATCAATTCAATAAATTTATATTATTACAATTCATAATTTGGATTGGTATTGAAACATATGTATTTTCATTGTCTTTTTTTATAATTAAAAAAAAGTGCGCATCCTATAAAAAAACTATTTTGTTATTTAAAAAATTGATTCTTTTTATTTTCAATGCTATCTTATACGATTAAAACACAACTTTTGTCTATCAATTTTTTCATAACTTGTGTTTTTGGGTGAACAAATTTTTTCTATTGATTTTTCTTGTATCTCGTGTAGTTCGCCCAAAAATTCAATTTTTTCTTTACTTTAAATGTTCTTTTTACAAATGAGACAAAAACTATGCGTCCTATTAAAAAGCATAATTTTTGTTGATTCACCTTTTTTTGTATCTTGCATAGTTTGTCCGCAAAAAGTAGTTTTTAATTTATCATTTATTTTGTGCGATCAAAATTTGAATTTTCGATTTTTCAAAAAAAGTCAGAAAGTTGTTCCGATAGTCTTGTAGGGTATTCAAAAAGCAACGTTTTTCTTCTCCTTACTTTTTTTCATATCGTGCATTGCTTGACCCAGAATTAAAAAAAAAAAAAATTTTCTTTAATTTTGTGAATGCTCTAACTATGGTAATTTTTCTTCATCAAAAAAAGTCATTAGGATGAATTGCTCAAATAACCATACATAGAATTTTTCAATCTGAAAAAAGTAGTATCACAAATTTTTAAAATGCTTGAACTTTTTGGATTGTTATCCAAAATGGCTGACTAACGAACTTGACGTTCAGTTTAAGCCACAAAAGAGTATACTAAAGGGCAAACAAATTTGTCAATTTTTTCGAAATTTATCGTGCTAACAGACATTCGCGAAAACCCGTTTTTGGGTTCAGAAGGTTTCAAAACATTTGACAAAAACTGCATAGCAGACGACGCTTTTTCACTGAAAAATTATTCCGAGATATTTTAGAAATCTGAACTTATCTCAATTTCGTGTAAAGTTAATTCGAAAAGGTTCATTTCTGTTACAGCGAATTTTCCAACTGAAATCAATATAAACTTTATCTTCCGCTTTTTCTGTGTTCAGGGTCGAAGCCAACGGCTTACATCATCAAGGGTCCAACACCACCTGAATATGAACAAGGTATACGAACACTGTATATGGACAATCCTACCAAGGTCGCCCTTGTATCACCTGATAAGGAGGGTCGTTATACTCGTGTCACTGGCCATGGATTGGCAGTACATCCTCATTTCGTCGCGGCGCGCTTGAAGGACATCCAGCGGGGGTGTAAGATTGCTTCTTATTATAAGGACAAAAAAATCAAGTATTATGATATAGAAAATATTAGCCCAAGTCCAAAAGACAATGTTGTCCTGCTTTTCACTGATGGACTCATTCTGTTGGACAATGGACATAGACTGGAAGATGGCTTTGTTAAGTACAAATATGGTCAGCGAGAATATGATTGGGTTAAATTTACAGTGAATAACTGGATTGCGAAACACACACTGCCGATAAGACACTATCGCGGCAATGAAGACTAGCGCAGAAATTAACATGAATGAAGGACCGGGCAATGTAGAGTTCAAAATGCGGTAATTTGAGATAGGAACTTTGAGAAATTATTGGTAAGATACCCATAAGATCTCGAGCTATTCCTGGAAACTTTTGGTTAATTTTTTGTTCAGAATTTTGTTTGTTTAATTTTCGGACGTCTACGTGTTGCCTTCAACATTTTTTAAGGATATCAACATAAAAAATAAATTTAGAAAATGAACTTTTTAGTAAATTCTTGTGTCTTCGGTAACTTACCCGTAAGTTTCTTTGTTATCTTCTCCAATTTTCTGTTACCGATCATTTTCTAACTTTAGCCGGCAGATGGGCAGAGTAATGCACGCACCATTACGTCACATGCTTGCGGGCAACTATGAAGTGCGAATAGATTTAGGGTTAAAATTATATCTACTTACATACCGACGGCAGTCACTGAGTGGTGATTCTCGACAGGAAGAGGTTATGACGTGAATCACGGACGAGCGCGGTTAGCACTCGGATGGATGACCGTTCCGGAATTCTCGCTCAATCGCATTTTCACTGCCTTTGACTACTGTCGAGCGGGAGGTTTTGACGCCGAGGATTAATGTGGCCACTCAATAGTATTTAATGCCTACATCCAAACTCGTTTGTCGCTAACCGGCAGTGCTCAGGAGTTTTGGTTTTCTGCAGTTTTCCACTCCTCTGACCAAAGTTTAGGCGAATGCGAGCGCTTCCAATACAAATCCGGCTGCAGACGGTAGGGGATTTTAGATATTAAAAAAAACCCACAGGATTGAGTAATTCAGGTATTCCTTGAAGGCTTATCATGAGAGTTGGGGCAATTGGAGTTTATCGGGAAGGGATGTAAGCCAAAGGGTTTAATGTGCAACGATTTTTTGCGGGATGGGGGGCTTCAGATATGTAAAAAACAGAAAACGGTATACTGTACTAGTCTAGTTTAATCTATATACATATACATATTACAATATATTATTATTCAAATTAATATAACAAGTGCAGTCAATTGCGGTATGTTAACTACAAGAAACTGAAATTTCGCACCCTTCTGCTGTGAAATGAAATAGAGTGTGTCAAGAGCTTAGATACGTAAACTATCACTCGTACGAACCTGTGAACTAGACATAAATGTCTTTATATTTGAAAGTATTTATTGAATATCCATTTCGCAATGTAATTCACATAACGGATGATCATGAAAGTTACGTAAAAGTGACCGATAGGTTATCCGAACTGCAATTCAGTATAGCGATTTTATGTGTACAATTCTTATTTGTATATTTAATCACCGTTATGGTTGTTTGGTGTAGATTTGATGTGTCAAATAAACTTAAAAAATCTTTGAAAGATTACAATGCTTTTTTGTTTTTATTATTCATATTTCCAGTTCCGTATTTCTGACTTGCGGGTAAAATTCAGGAGGCAGTCATTCTTGAAACTCTCCGTATCCTCGGAACACACGAGTGCATAACGCAATAATCGCCTACCATTCTATCTCCTCTTCTCCATTCATCGCACCCTCTATCCTACCATTCGGCCCATCCCTTCAGATTGTGAATTAAATGTAAAAACAAGAATATTTAAAAATAGCGGATTCAATTCACCTGCCATGCTTTCAAAATTTTCACACGTTCGCATAAAATTTGTTAAATTGGTTTTTCGAAATTTTTGATTACAAATTTATTCTCAAAATTTAACAATTGTAAGTAGTTCATTCAAAACAAAAGATACTCTGAGGCACTATTGGACTTATTGGCTCTAAACTTGGTATTTTCATTGTTATTTTTCACGAATCACAATAGCTAGGCGTCGTATCAAAAAGTAATTGATAAAATACAAAGTACATCTTTTTTGGGTGCTTAATTTTTATCTACATATATTTTTTTGTATCTTGCATAGTTTGAACGCAAAATGGGATTTTTAAATTATTTAGTGTGGCTAAAACCAGAGTTAGTCAAAAAATTTGAATTTTCGATATTTTAAAAGAATTAAAAAAGTTGTTATGATAATCTTGTTGGGATTTCAAAAAGGAGCGTTTTCTTCTCCTGAGTTTTCTTCATATCGTGCGTTGTTTGTTTTAAAATTTTCATTTTCGTTTTTTTTTTAAATTTTGCAAATGCTATAATACTGATAATTTTCTTTTCATCAAAAAAAGTTGTGGACATGGATGGATCCGCATGTTTGTATACATGGTATTCAATATCATTTATGTGACTCCGGTGCATTAACGCGTTTTTATGCGACAGCGTAGAGTATCGTAATGTTGTACATTACGATACTGCGGACGATCACTCTTCACATTACACTCCGCTGTATCGTAATGTACTACATTACGATACTGTGCGCTGTCGCAACAAAACTTGTAAATGCACCGTCGCGTCGCCACATAAAATAATATATGCGCCAATGAGCACAATTCGGGACTTCACGTGACTCGCTTACAATGCTCGTAGGACTTATCTCGCCTCGGCTTCGCCTCGGCTTCGATCGTCCTACGAGCATTGCCGCTTGTCGCGTAAAGACCCTCATTATGCGCCTCGGCGCATAATATACTATTGTGAAACTCGTGTACGTTTTGGTTCTACTTTACATATAGGATAAAAATCTCCATTTCCTTATAGTTACATATTCGAATAATTATTTTTATCGGTTTGAATAGAAGAATGTCAGAGATCTGTGTATGTCTACAGATCAAACATTTTATAATTTAAAAATATGTTCAAATTAAGCATTTTTACGCTCTTAAGGGACACTCTTATTTAAGAAAAAATCACCGATACTTTAAGGAATTGATTTTGCTAATTTGAAGGGATTTCAAAGAAGTTTAAAGACTATAAGTTATTTTTTATAATCCAAGAAATTGTCAAGCATTTTAAACAATTGCAAGGAATTTTAAAAGATTTCGAAAAATTATAAATATTCTGAGATATTATGAAAGATTTTAAGGAGTTTTCAATTCATTCAAAATATTTCAAAGTGATATATATTGTAGGAAAATATTTTAAATTTGTTAATTGTTGTAATAATTTGAAGGGACTTTAAAGGAGTGGGCATATTTTAGGGCATTTGAAAAGAATCCAAGGCATTTGAAATTCCAAAAGATTTTAAAGGGTTTGAAATATTCTAGGATATTTTAACATATTTCAAGGAATTTTCAACTGATTTTAGTAATTTAATTGATTCAAAAGGATTTGAAATATTTTAGAGTATCTTAAAAGATCACAAGGTATTTCCGTAAGCTTTAGAATGTTTCGAGTAATTTAAAAATATTTTAACTAAATCTTTAGGACATTTTAAACGATTGCAAGGAATTTTCAAGAGTTCTTAAAAGTTTGAAAGTGATTTGAAAGAACTTGAAATATTTTAGGGAATTTTGCAGGTATTTCTTTCAACAATTTCGAAGGATTTTAACGGATTAGGAGAGTTTTAGATAATTTCAAAAGATAGCAAGGCATTTTCAAAAGATTTATATAATTTAAAGTAGTTAACAAATTTTTTAGAGGATTTAAAGACTTTTAGAGTATTTCAAAGTATTTCAAGGAATTTTCAATTTATTTCAGTAATTTAATTTATTTCAGAAAATTTGAGATGTTTTAGAGTATTAAAAAAAAATTCACGGCATTCTCGAAATCTTTAAAACATTTTAAGGAATTTAAAATAAAATTTTAAGGGTTTGAAAACTTTTAGAGTATTTCAAACGATTCTAAGACATTTTCAGTTGGTTTCAGTAATTTAGCTAATATCAGATGATTTAAAAAGATTCTGAGTCATTTTCGAAAGCTTTAAAAAGTTTCAAGTGATTTTAAAGATTTCCAAAAACTTGAAATATTTCAGAGAATTTCAGAAGATTCCAAGGAATTTTGTTTCATTTCAATAATTTGAAGAAATTTTAAAGGATTGGAAATATTATAGGGTGTTTTGGAAGAATCTTAGGCATTTTCAAGATATTTAAATAATTTCAATGGATTTCGAAAGATTTTGAAGGATTTGAAATGTTTTAGGGTATTTTAACAGATTCTAAGGAATTTTCAATTGATTTCACTAATTTAATTGGATTTAAGAGGATTAAAAAAATATCAAGTGATTTTAAAGATTTCAACTGAATTTTAGGAAAATATTTCAGAGAATTTCAGAAGATTCCAAGGAATTTTTTTTTATTTCAATAATTTGAAGAAATTTCAAAGGATTGGGCATATTGTAGTGTATTTTAAAAGAATGCAAGGCATTTTAATGAGATGTTAATAATTTCAAGAAATTTTAAGGTGATTAAAATATTTAAGGGAATCTTGAATGATTTCAAGGAATTTTGTATTTATTTTAATAATTTGAAGGAATTTTTGAAGATTAGAAATATATTACGGCATTTCAAAAGAATTTAAGGTATTTTCAAAAGATTTCAACAATTTGAAGGAATTTCGACAAAATTAGAGCATTTGAAAACTCTTAGAGTTTTCTTTAAGATTCCAAGGATTTTTCATTTCAGTAATTTAATTGATTTCAGAGAATTTGAAATATTCTAGAGTAATTTAAAAGATTCGAAGGCATTTTCGAAAGCTTTGGAATGTTTTCAGTGATTTTCAAAGTTTTCAAGGTCTTGAAATATTTTGGGGAATTTCTAATGAATCCAATAAATTTTTTTTATTTGAATAATTTGAAGGAATTATAAAGGATTTGAAATATTTTAGGCTGTTTTTAAAATTTTCATTTCATTTTAAAGACATTAACAAAATTTCAAGAATCCAAGGAATTTTCAATTGATTTCAGTAATTGATTTCAGAGGATTTTAAATATTTTAGAGTATTTAAAAATATTTCAAGGCATTTCAAAAAAAATTTCAAGTTTCAAGGAATATAAAAAAAGTTTCAAGGATTTGAAAATCTTTAGATTATTCTAAAAGATTTCAAGGAGTTTTCAATTAACGTCAGTAAATCAATTGATTTCACAGGATTTGAAATATTTTTGATATTTTATCAGACTCCAAAGAGTTTTTGAACGCTTTAAAAAGATTTAACTTTCAAGTAATTTAAAAATATTTCAAATAAATATTTGAGGTATTTGAGAAGGCTCCAAGAGATTTCAATAATTTGAAAGAATTTCAAAAGATTGGAAATATTTGAGGGTGTTTTTAAAAATTGCCAGGGATTTTGAAAGGCTTGAAAAAATTCAAGTAATTCCAAAATATTTTGAAGGATTTCAAAAAGCTTATGGTATTTTGAAAGGTCCTAAGAATTTTTAAATGTATTTCAGTAATTTAATGTCACTCATAGGATTTCAATTATTTTATGGTATTTTAAAAGATTCGAAGGCATTTTCAAGTGCTTCAAAATGTTTCAATTGATTTCAAAGTATTTGAAAACTTTAAGTGATTTCAAAAGATTATAATGAATATTTAATTGATTTCAGAGGATTTGAAATATTTAAAAGTATTTAAAAAGATTCTAAAGCACTTTCAAGAGATTTGAAAAAATGTTCATGGGTATTGTATCAAAAAGTTTCCTAAAATTTCTAAAATATAGATCGATTTGATAGGACCTATGCCAGGTTTTAGGGTACATTAAAAGATTCCAAGGAATTTTCAATCGATTTCGGTAACCTGATAGGATTTGAAATAATCAAAAATATTTCAGAGTACTTCAAAGATGGCAGAATTTACCTACAAATAAATTATGAGAAATCTATTTATTACTCCTTAACAGAGAAAAAAATGAAAAAGAGCTCCTTATTGGAAGCTACAGACATCATACTGTGGTGCCTTCTAATTATTGTATATAAATATTTCGTGACATTAATTGAATATAAATAACATAAAAAACATAAGTTGTTGGTTCATTGCTTTTTAAAAACAAAAAATTGATAGGCGCGCGCCTTGGCGCGCGCAAGACTACTAGTATATATAATCAGAGGCATGGGCAGGACTCTTCCGATTGTGAATCTAACTGTGATAACTACACTACTGACTCTATGGATTCCCATCATTTAATGAAGATCGGTTAATGAACGAAACAAATAAAGGATTTTTTTAAATGTAAGATAATTAACTCTAGTATCATATATATGTGATAATAAACCAGATATAATAAATAATATTTATAAAGCAAAACTTGAGACTTTCGGTCATCGTGGCATTATGTTACGTATAAAGTCCGCCGGGTATACGTTCGCAAAAGAACTTACTTCTGAGTTACTTGCGATTACTCATGCAATCAAATTCATACAAAAATCCGATAGAATACCATCGCTGTTCTACATAATAGTGGAGATCCAATCGAAAAGACAATTTCTTCTGCCCTTTCTTAAATAGGAAGGTAAATTTAAGTTTTTTAATATTATATTATCTATTCACCTATTCCTTATCTATAATAAACTATATTATCTGAATTGAACCTTTTATTCAAACACTAAGCTGACACAGTCTCTCTCCTTCTTAAATTTATATACTAGCCTCGCCAATTGTTCGGGTCGTGACAGCTGATTTGGGAGCAGAGGTTGGATTGTCACTTTTCATGTAAATTCAGTATTTTTTCCTCAATAAACTTAAAAATTTCAACTAAACTAAACGGGTTACCCCGCACGTCGTGCACGCATATGATCACACAGCTGCGACATCAATTGAAGCACACATGGGTCGCACGTCGTGCAGTCACAATGCGTGCGGGCAGATTGCACGCACGAAGTGCAGATCCAATGGAAGGGTTAATATATAATTAATTTAATTGTTTTTAAATGTAAAATAACAAGTGGAAAATGGATTTTATATCGTTTATTATTTTATTGAAATCGTGGATCTACATATAACTCACTTATCGCAAATCTTTGGTGAAGTTAAACGCAATTCGTAGAAGAATATTATAATAAAGTTTGCTTCAGTCTCAAACTTTGGCAAAATTATTAGAAAAGGTTAATGAAATAAAATCCACAATAACTTAAAATCCAAGAATTCAATTATGGATTATATTGTGATATATTTAATAAAACGCATGAAACTGGACACAATAAGAGACGCCGGGAGCAGGAAAAAACAATAGCTTCTTCTTCTTCTTTGCAAATGGAGGAAAAATGACACATTACGCACTAGTCAAGCGAGCGTTTAGCGATTGTATTTACTACGCGTATCGCTGATATACTGCCATCGCCCGCTTTTTGAAAAGGATTATATATTTCAATAAAGATTTCGCTCAGTAGATTTTAAACTTATATTATTATTATTGATATTATTTAAACGATTATATATATTTTCATATATAATGATAAAAATTATGCTCAAGTGATTTAATCAATTAACATTTTTGCAAAACTTAATGTATCTACAAATTTTTTATTTATAATTGAACCGCCGCATGGTAGAAGAGGGTATACAATTTTTTAGGCAGAAAGCAAACGGTCCATGAAAATGATAAAATTATTATTTAACAAATATTTTTTGATATTATTCATTAAATTCAATTTCCAAAAATTAAAGTCCACAAGAATTTTCAAAAGCTGTGAAACACCATTGCGCTTGAACCAAAACATGTTAAGCCCGGTTCAATAATTAGTTTTTTAATATTTTTAATATTAAGTTTAATTTTTTATTTTGATCATTTTAAATTTCCGTAAATTTACGTCATCCCCGGCCGTCACCGTGCCTACACGATGTGCGTCGCATAATATCACCGCTGCGTGACTGCATGCGTGACAGCGAAATGCGACGCATTCTGCTCGCACTCTGGTGCCTATCACTTGAACGAGGCACGTGTTGGCAAAATTAATGCATTTTCGCACGCACGACGTGCCTTGCATGAAGTGCGGGTTCAATGCGTCGCACGATTGTTATCTGGGTACAAGATACCCTGAACTAAGTTTGTGTGCGCTCTTTGTAGCAAGACTGTACAAGTGAGGGGCTGAAAACAACGAAAAATTTCAAATTGTTATTCAACGTTTCTCGAAATAATAAGGATTCAAGCAGTTTAAAAATTTCAAACCTGTACAAGTTCACAACCTTTGACGACCGTTTGATGATTTTTGTGTCACAAAAACATAGCGTTATCTGACTATTATTTCATTGCATTAAATCTCCATTTATTTCAATGGAAGAACTGTTTTCTTAGTCTAGGCCGTCTATGATTAAATACAGCTGTTTGATTTTGTTTTCCTACGTCGTGGCTTATGTAACTCTCATTATAAGAAAGCTTGATACCCCTTAAATCAATGAATACACCTTTGAAGTAATCAATTTTTCTATAAGTTTTGAATCAAAGCTAAGTGCACGCCTCCGGCCGATAGAGTTGGAATGCGACTGAAGGGCGGACAACGTTCCGGCACATTAGACGCCCGTCGGTCGTGCAAACGGCGAGGAACGACGGGCCTGCGACTTACACGACCGCTGCAGGCTGCTGCGCGAGTAGATTGAGATTGAAAACGCGCATGCGCGTTTTGGATCAGCTGTTCTTGCTGTGTGTCATCTCGTGTGGCGTTTGCCCGTGAATTTCCGCTCGAGTTTAGCGCGACGTGATTGAAAAGTTCGATTTTGTTCGTTCCGGATAAATATAAGGATCAACGCGACTTTTCGTTTGGTTTCTGCTTTTTTGGCGGATTGCTGTTTTTAGTTTGCCTTGCTGTGCGTGGAAAAAGATGTCAATATTAAAAAAACATATAATATATTTTTATAAGAATAACATTTTTAATTTTTCTTTTAACTTCGACTTATGATACGCAGAATTTCGTTATTACCTTTCGTGTTATTTGGTCGGTCATGCAGTTCGCCGGACCGCATCGCTCCCGCCTGACGGGCTGGCTATATTGACATCAATGGTGTGCACATTAAGGTGCATATCTGCCTGCACGTCGGAAGTAATCAATTTTTCTATAAGTTCTGAATCAAAGAAACAAATGTCTAGTTCAAAAGATCACTAAGCAAGGTAGAATTTTTTTTCTCAGAGAGCTGATACATTTATACCCCTAAAGCAGGCCTTGGCGAACGTTGGTTTCATGCTGGCTGTACAATAGGAAACCAATATTATTATTTTGTTATGGTATGTTGGTATTATGCATTTAATTGTTTTACGATGCACCGTTTAATGATTCATCATTTAAGATATCACGGATATCCTAAATTTTATTTATATGACATCTTAATCCAAAGTTGGGTTTGACTAACGCTTCTTACGTCCATATACGTGTGCCACTGACTGCGCACTCTACTCCCAACTGTGGCAACTCGTTAGTGATAGGTACGCGTGTGGGGTCAGCCCCTTATACTTTAGATTCTGTCAAGTCTACAGGTTCATCCTTCCATACTCCTTTAAAATGTTCAATTTTGTGCTAATTAATTCTTTTGGAATCACTATCACTCATCTTTGAGAGCGTGATTTTCGTAGTTTCCAAAATTATTTCAATCTCGGTATAAAAATTAAAATTTTTAAAGAATATTACAATTCATAATATGCCTTTTACAATATTGAAAGGTGCGCATCCTATGAAAAAAACCTATTTTTGTTATCAAACATTTTATTGCATCTTGTGTAATTCTCCCATACATTCATTTTGTTTATGTTCAAAGTTTTTTCACGATTCAAACAAAAAAACGCGCCCTAGCCTGAAGTGATTCTGAACAAATTTGTAGATATAATTTAGGCGACATATTTTGGTAAATTAAATGTTATTGTATCTTGTGTTGTTTTTTCAAAAATTTATTTGTTTGATTTTCAATGTTATTTTTTACGATATGAATGTTCTTTTTTGCGATATTTCATCATATTTATAGCGCCTCTTGGGCGAACATCTTCTGTTCATTCATTTCTTTCGTATCGCATGTCGTTTTTTCGAAAATTACATTCATTTTCATTTTTAATCTTATTTTTTCCGATTCAAACAAAAACTAAACGTCTTATCGAAAAATGATTCTTCATAAGTTATCCGGTTTACAGACGACAACGACGACAACGATAACAACAACGGCGACAGACAGACAGTAAAAAGTTTTATTTGTCTCATGCATGTGGAATCCATCACCAACCAGCCCTGACGGGATAGTCACTCGCGCATTACTCCGTACACTTCTCAAATGCCTGTTCTGAAATTTACTGTTTTTTCAACTTTTTTTATGTGAATCATTTCTGAAAGTATTCATTACTTAGCTTTTGATCTATATTCAGAATTTTAATAGTTTTAATAATAAAATCAAAATTATGAGCATGTGAATAATCATGATTAGTTAAAGTTGTATTATTATCATTATTTGCTATAGATATTTTATGTTCTTTGGTTCTAACTATTAAGTGTCCACAGAAAAAACTGGGGGTAACTAATGTTGCCGGTAATCATTATTTCTGGGTAAAGTGGGCTAGGGTACAGGGTAATGTCGCGCTGGGTAATTGATAAGTGGGTAAAGTATACTCGACTTTACCCTGGAGGAGAGTAACGTGGGCGAAGTGTCACTTGCTGACTTTATGTTTAAAGAAGCAACTATAAATAATGAATTCTCACATATTGCCGCGTACAAGGCACTCCAAAAGGATGATACTTAACATTAATTAGCGAATTAATCGCTGAATTTTCGACTTACCACACTTTATTCGCCAAAATAAATTTGACAGCAGACACAGGTTTTTTAAGTCGCCATGGTCCTTCGTTCGCTTTTCCAGTAGGTTGTGACTCTCTGGTGTAACTTCACAATATTCTCATGAATTCTGTAAATTCCCTTGAATTTTGTAGAATTTTCGAGAACTCAGTGGAATTCTCCTGAATTCTGAAGAATTCTCTTGAATTCAGCAGAATTTTCTTAAAATCAGCGAAATTCTCTCTAAATCTGTAGAATTCTTTAAATTTCAGCAGAATTCTTTTGCATTCAGTGAAATTCTCTTGAATTCTGTATCATTCTTTTGAATTCAGTAGAATTATCTTCAATTATGTAAAATCCTTTTCAATTAAGTAGAATTCTCAAAAATAGTGCGAAGATTACATTTTCTATTACAAATTCTAAAAAGAATTGATCAAAGACATTAATAAATGGCATTACTACAATTTTCTTTCCTCATAGAGGAAGCTTTGTAATGGTTACCTTTTCCAAAATTGTTAAATTCATTTAATTAAACCTTCCTCAATTTGAAAATATCTAATACAATGTTCTTAGCAATTGTCCGGATGTGTGTGTGGATGTATGTGTATGGACGTATGTGCGGATGTGTGGATGTATGTTAGGATGTCACACTTTTTTGTGAACACGATAACTTGAAAACGGTTGCAGATAAGTTGATGAAATTTGAAAGGCTTATTTTCACCACCAATATCTTGAAACTGACTGAAGGATTTCTAAAAATATAAAAGATTCTTTGGTTCAAGACAAATCGATCGATCTACAATATTAATAAATTTGATTAAAGAGTAGGAAAGCATGGTAATTTATATATTTCGAAAATCGTTTTTTTTTTTATCTTTTTTCCTTAACATAATTCAAAGTTGATGCAAGAACAGAAAAAATGTATTGATTCAAGACGAATCGATTGACCTATAATATTAATACATTTTTTTGAAGAGTAAGGAAGCTATGGCAATGCATAATATTCGAAAACACGGTTTTTTTTGTAGTAAAACTTTTTTCACTAACATAATTCAAAATTGATGCAAAAACAGAAAAGATTCCTTAATTCGAGGAAAATCGATTGATCTATAATATTAATACCCTTTTCGAAGATTAAGGAATTTATGCTCATTTGTAATATTTCAGAAAGAATAATTGTGACAATTTTTGTAAAGAAATCATAAAGCTGGGAAAGGGATAGGGTGCGACAGAACTTTTGCCTTCCCTTTTCCAGCTCGAAAAATTATCATTTCAAATACAAAATTTTATTTGTCTGATTTTTCTTTGTATTTGAAAGATTGTTTGTTTTATTTTGTATTTTTTGTAAATTTCTATTTTTAAATTAATCAAAACGAAGACTTTGGTTTGTCTATTATTCAACAAATAACTAATGCTTCCTCTATGAGGAAGCAAATACATTTGCTAACGGAAACCGAAATGCTCGTGAAATGAGCACCATAAAATTATAAAAACAAACAAAGTGGAAACACTCAAGATCGAATTCACAGCTAGCTTGTTTCTGTTAGAGAATTTTTGTTTTGAATGTTTTCATTTTTTCGTTTCATAATAGTTTTGTAACGTTCACCTATCTTCAAATTTAGCAGTTCAAAAGGATAACCATTTTTTAATAGTGTGTTTTCAACAATACTTAAATTATCATTATGAAATTTAACATTTGATAATGTTATCGCTCTGTCGACTACACCAATTCGGTGGTAATTTCATTATTTTCTATGGATAGTGTTAAGTCTAGAAAATTAATTTCATTTGCTTTCGATAATTCAATGGTGAATTTTAATTTTTCATCTGCAGAACTAAATTTTTCAAGAATATCGTTGATTTTATTTTATGGAAGAAAAATTAAAGTGTCGTTTATATTATTATTATTATTATAGATTAGCAGTTCGAACTCGAAAGTTCATTGCCTCATCTACCCGAGACCGCCACACATCTCTGTCTTGTGCATTCTCCATCCAGTTTAAGTAATCATGTCCTAGTTCTTTTAGATCATCCCTTACATTTTTCTCCCATCTGTTTCTCGGTCTGCCTAGGGGTCTCTTACCAGTCGGTCTCCCTCTTAAAACTTGCACCACTGTTCTTTCATTGCCCATTCTTGCTACATGCCCCGCCCATCTTAATTTACGCGCTTTCATTACTCTATTAATATTTGCTGACCCGTAGAGAGCGTGCAGCTCATCATTATGCAGTTTTCTCCACTCGCCGGTCTCTTCGTCCCTTTTTGGACCATAGATTTTTCTAAGTACTTTATTCTCGAAAACTCTAAACCTATTCTCTTCTCCTTTCGTCAGCGCCCACGTTTTACACCCGTACATGACGACCGGCATTATTATCGTTTTGTAAATTCTTACTTTGATGTTTCTAGATAGCGATCGCGATTTTAGTAGCGTGTTTGCTGCATAATAGCACCCATTGCCAGCGTGTAGCCGCGCATTGATTTCCGTTTTAATCTTATTTTCGCTAGTTATAATAGACCCGAGGTATTTAAACTCGTTAAGCCTTTCGAATTTCATATTTCCGGCCATTAGATCCCCGTCTTGATTACTTTTTCCGGATCTGACGACGGTCATATATTTTGTCTTCGGTTCGCTAACTTCCAAGCCAATCTCTTTGGCTTTTGTGATCAAGATCTCTGCGTTTTTAGCTACCGTTTCTTTATCATCCCCTAGTACGTCGAGATCATCCGCATATCCAAGAATTTGTATGACCCCATTGAGGGTAGCACCGGTCGGATTCGCCTGCACTTGCCTAACCACGTATTCTAAAACTAAGTTAAAAAGGACGCACGAAAGTGCATCGCCCTGTTTCAGGCCATCGCGGATCGAAAACTCTTCAGATAAACTACCGTTTACGCGTATTCTACCCTTACTGCCGCTTAAGCAAATTTCGATAAGTCTAACCAATTTTCTTGGCACACCCAAGAACTCTAGGATCCAGTACATTCGCGCGCGTATAATAGAGTCGTAAGCTTTTTTGAAATCGATAAATAGCTGATGTACTGCTTCATTAAATTCCCATTTCTTTTCTAACAGTTGTCTAATTGTAAACATTTGATCGCTTGTAGATAGGTTTCGGCGGAATCCACACTGGTAATCCCCAATGATTTCCTCGGCAAAAGGAGTTAGTCTACTTAGGATAACATTAGACAGGATCTTGTAGCACGAAGGCACAAGTGAAATTCCCCGATAGTTGTTACAGTTAGTTTTATCGCCTTTTTTAAAGATAGGAATAATGATAGAGGTATTCCATTCTTCCGGCATGCGTTCTGTTTTCCAAACTGCGCGTATCAATTTACAAATTTGCCTTGTGAGGCAAGGGCCTCCATTTTTTATCAGTTCTGACGGTAGGTCATCGATGCCCGCGGCTTTGTTATTTTTCAACTTCTTTATGGCCATTTCTATTTCTATGTCAGTAGGATCGTTAATTAATAGATCAGCAGTGTGGATTTCGCCGAGATTACCTTCAACGGGGGCTTCGCGTACATTTAATAGTTTATCGAAATAATCTTTCCATAAATTCAGTCTCACTGTCGCATCGGCTACTAGATTGCTATTTTCGTCCCTCATTACTTCCGTTCTACTTTGAAAGCCTTTCTTTATAAAATTGATTCCCCTGTACATCTCACGCGGGTTATTTTGTTTATTATGCGCTTCTATTGCTAGTATTTTATTCTTTTCCCACTCCCTTTTCTTGGATCTATAGGGCCTATTTGTACTTTTGCTAATCTCGAGATATTTCTTATGTGTTTGATCGCACTTATTTTGTAAACTACTTAGTCTGGCCTTCCGACGTTTCTCAAACCAGAGTTTGCACTCTTCGTCAAACCATGGTTTGCTTTTGGTTAATTTCTTAAGACCTATCGTAAGTTTCGCGGCTGCATTTATCGCCTTTTTCGTATTGCTCCACAGGGTTTCCGGGTCCTCCTCGTGATTATCGTTATCGTCTCTCTGTTCTTGGAGAGCGTCGAAACTATTAGAAATCTCAACTTGGTAATTTAATGTTTCTGTTGCTGTTATGAACTTATCTATATTGAAACGAACTGTTGGCTCTGTGCGGCTTGTTTTCTTACTTGATGCTAGCCTAGATATTAGTTTTACTATTACGAGAAAATGGTCTGAATTTAAATCCGCTCCCCTATACGATCTTATATCGAGAATGTTTGTATGACGTCTTCTGTCAATTAGAACGTGATCAATCTGATTGTGAGTATTACCATCTGGTGATGTCCAGGTGGCCTTATGTATATTTTTATGCTTGAAATATGTGCTTTTGACAACGAGGTTCTTTGAAGCTGCAAAGTTTATTACTCCGGTTCCATTATCATTACTGACGTCATGCAAACTTTCTGATCCTATTGTAGGCCTATACATTGGTTCTTTTCCAATTTTCGCGTTGAAATCCCCCAATACTATTTTTGCGTCAAACGTTGAGAACTTGTCAAAAACCTGCTCGATTGTTTCATAAAAAAGATCTTTAGTGTCTTCGTCTTTGTCCTCGGTGGGGCAGTGCACATTGATTAATACGTGTTTGCTGAAATTACCCTTTAGTACAATGTATGATAACCGGTCGTCAATGAATTGCATGTCGATAAGTGCTTGCGAAATTCGTTTATTAATAAGAAAACCAGTCCCCAGTCTTTGCCCCTTAGCTCCTCCCCAGTGCAAAGTATAGTTATCCCTAGAAATTGACGCGAAATCGCCCGACCAGCAGGTTTCTTGAAGTGCTATTAAGTCAGTTTTGTATTCAATTGCTATCTTAATGAATTCGCTAAATCGGCCAGTATTTAGACTACGCGCGTTTAGAGTTCTTACCCTTAGATCTTCAACTGTAGTATTTTGTTTTTGCAAGTTAGCCATGGTAGTTTCACGATAATCCGAACGTTAGGATCCTATTCCGATCGTAGGTGAGTCCACTGTCCCAGGAGTCAAGAGATATAATTGTGTGATCATCTGGAATGTTAATTTTATAAATTTTTTGTTTTAAAGTCCAACTCAAAATATTCCAAGAAATTTTCAATTTATTTCAGTAATTTAATTGATTTCAGAAAATTTGAGATATTTTAGAGTATTCGAAAAAGTTTCACGGCATTTTCGAAAGCTTCACAACATTTTAAGGAATTAAAAAAAAATTGCAAGGGTTTGAAAACTTTGAGAGTATTCTAAATGATTCTAAGGAATTTTCTGTTGGTTTCAGTAATTCAACTGATATCAGTGGATGATTTTAAATGATTTTGAGTCATTTTCAAAAGCTTTAAAAATTTTCAAGTGATTTTAAAGATGGCAAAGAACTTGAAAGATTTTAGGAAATGTTTAAAGATTCGAAGGATTTTTTTATTTCAATAATTTGAATGAAATTTCAAAGCATTGGAAATATTATAGGGTGTTTTGGAAGAATCTAAGGCATTTTCGAGAGATTTAAATAATTTCAATGGATTTCGAAAGATTTTGAAGGATTTGAAATTTTTTAGGGTATTTTAACAGATTCTAAGGAATTTTCACCTGATTTCAGAAATTTAATTGAATTTCAGAGGAGTTAAACAATATCAAGTGATTTTCAAAGATTTTAACTGAATATATATTTTAGGAAAACATTACAGAGAATTTCAGAAGATTACAAGGATTTTTTTGTTATTTCAATAACTTGAAGAAATTTTAAAGGATTGGACATATCAAAGTGTATTCTAAAATAATCCAACGCATTTTGAAGAGATGTCAATAATTTCAAGGAATTTTGGAAGATTTTAAAGGGATTAAAATATTTAAGGGAATTTTGAAGGATTTCAAGGAATTTTGTATTTATTTCAATAATTTGAAGGAATTTTTAAAGATTATAAATATTTTAGGGTATTTCAAAAGAATTCAAGGTATTTTCAAGAGATTTCAACAATTTGAAGGAATTTCCACAGAATTAGAGGATTTGAAAACTCTTAAAGCTTTTTTTAAGATTCCAAGGATTTTTCATTCGATTTCAGTAATTTAATTGATTTTAGAGGATTTGAAATACTCTAGAGTAATTTAAAAGATTCCAAGGCATTTTTGAAATGTTTTAAGTGATTTTTGAAGTTTTAATGGCCTTGAAATATTTTGGGGAATTTCTAATGACTTCAATGAATTTTTTTTACTTGAATAATTTGGAGGAATTTCAAAGTATTTGAAATATTTTAGGCTGTTTTTAAAATTTGCATTTGATTTTAAAGAGATTAAAAAAATTTCAAGAATACAAGGAATTTTCAGTTGATTGCAGTAATTCATTTCAGTGTATTTTAAATATTTTAGAGTATTTTAAAATAGTTCAAGGTATTTCAAAAAAAATTTCAAGTTTCAAGGAATTCAAAAAAAGTTTCAAGGATTTGAATATCTTCAGATTATTCAAAATGATTCCAAGCAGTTTTCAATTAACTTCAGTAATTCTATTGATTTCAGAGGATTGGAAATATGTTTGAGTATTTTAGAAGACTCCAAGGCATTTTCGAACGCTTTAAAAAGTTTTTACTTTCAAGTAATTCTAAAATATTCCAAATAAATATTTAAGGAATTTGAAAAGACTCCAAGGCATTTCCAAGAGATTTCAATAGATTGAAGGAAGTTCAAAAACTTTTAAAGGATTTGAGAACTTTTAGAGTATTTTAAAAGATGCCAAGACATTTTTGAAAGCTTAAAAAAGTTTCAAGTGATTTTTAAAAAATCGAAGGATTTTTTTTATTTCAATAATTTGAAAGAATTTCAAAAGGTTGGAAATATTTTAGGGTGTTTTTAAAAATTGCAAGGGATGTTTAAGAGCTTGAAAAAATTCAATTTGAGAAAAGGGCACATTAAGAAGATTGAAAAAATTTCTAGGAATTTCCAAGGATTTGACTGATTTTAACGTAATTGAAAAATTTGCATAAGGTATTAAAAAGTTTCCAGGAATTTTGGAAAATATTGATCGCTCCCATAGGGCCTATTATGATATCTCGAAGTATCCGAATTGATTTTGTAAGATTTTCCAGGATTTCAATGATTTTAAGGGATTTTGAAGCTCACAGGGTATTTTGATAAATTTTCCAGGATTTCAGGTTATATCGTCAGATTTCATGTAATTTCAATGCATATTATAATATTTCAATAGATTTCTAAGAATTTATTGAAAAGAATTCATGGATTTCGTATGATACTGAAGGTGTTTTTTGAAATTTCAAGGGATTAAAAGTGATTCCAAGAGATTCCAAAGAATTTGTAATATTTTAGGAAATTTCAAAAGATTAAAAAGTAATTTATAATTCATCGATTAAACGAACTTACCTGTAAGTGAAGTTCTATCGGAATTGTATAAAGAGCCTCTTCCGAAGAGATCACCAAGTAGTACCCCCCCCCCCCCCCAACTCCATGTCGGTGCTGCCAAGGTTTAACGCCAAAATTAAGAAGTTTTTCCCCCTCTATACAAGAATACCTCTCTGGTAATCTGACGCAACATTCATTCTTTAAAGCATTGCCGCAACTATAGGGGGCTGAGAAAAACAGCCGAAGGGTTTAAAATAAAACAAAAAGGGGTGGGTGTGATCTCTTCGGAAGAGGCTCTTCATACAATTCCGATAGAACTTCACTTACAGGTAAGTTCGTTTAATCGATGAATTGTATTTCGTGCCTCTTCCTCGAGATCACCAAGTAGATATTCAAAGTAACGTTGCGACAAACAGTTTTTTAGACAAGTCCTTTAATGAAACTTTTACAAACTTAAAATTGGATTCGGAAACAAACTCTGATCAATCGCTACATTTAACTCATAAAATCTTGAGAACGTTTGCGAGTCTTTAGACCAGCCTGCGGCTGCTCTTATTGTATCAATGATGACACCACAACGCTTAGATGCCGAAGTTGATGCATGACGTGTGCTATGTGCGGAAAAGATATCCGTATCAATTCCACTGTCTCGCAAAACTCGTTTTATCCAACGACTAAGTGTCTGTTTACCCACTGTTTTGTGAGGCTTCTTAAAAGAAATAAATAAACTCGTATGACTCCCTCGAAGAACTTTTGTTCTTTGGATGTAGGCATCCAAGGCTGAAGCTACGCAAATCCCTTTATCGCCATAAAATGGAAGAGTGAGCACAGGTTGCTTCGTCTTCGGATTTGAAGTTTTAATTTGCGCTGGAATACGGATCCCCACTTTTGTACTTATCTTTCTAACGTTATTTAAATCAATAAGTGATAAAGTGTAACGAGTTTATAAGATAAGTTCTCCAAAGAAATGTCTAGATTTGGAGAAAACTTAGATAAGTAATCAAGCACAACCTTAGGATCCCAGGTAGAATCGTATTTAGGCGCGGGTGGACGAAGTTTTCATGTCCCTTTGCAAAAACGTTTAATTCCTGGGTCCTGTGATATATCGGAACCCAAAATTAAGGCTAGCGCAGATATATAGGAATTTATGGAACCATAAGAAAATCCTCTTTCAAATTGAGTTGTAAGGAAGCTAAGAACTTCTGGTATATTAGCTTCAAACGGATCCAAACCTTACTTTTGGCAAAATTCGTACCACCTTTTCAAGGGACCTTCATACTGACGAAGTGTTCCTTTTGAGATTGAGGACGTGACAAAGTTCCCTGACAAAGTTCCAGCAACCAGGGAAAGCTGAGGCCACAGAGGGTGTGGATTTCTGTCAGAAGAGTAGAGTAGATAAATGTCTGGTTTAAAAATTATAGGATTAGGATCAAACATTTCCATGCAGAGCGGGTACCAAGGCTGAGAAGGCCAATCTGGCACAACGAGAATACCTCGAGAACCCTCAATTCAAATTTTTGCAAAACCTTTAAAATTAAAGCAAAAGGTGGAAATGCGTAAAAGAAGAATTTAGACCAGTCGATAGTAAAGGCATCTATACACATTGATCCGGGATCTTTTTTCCAAGAAATATACCTATCGCATTTAGCATTCGCTCTACTAGCGAATAAGTCAACATCAGGGACTCCAAAAGTGGTGCTTATCTTTTGGAAGGCAGAATCTGAGAGCTCGAATTCCGTTTCAGGTTCCAAACGTCGAGACTC
>CAKNYM010050487.1:108327-137071 GCA_932195095.1 Andricus curvator | reverse complement strand
GCGACTGACCAAACAAGTGTACAAAGGTAAAGTAAATGGCAGAATGCTTAGAGGTAGACCGCCGAAAGAATGGTTAGAATCGGTAAATGAGACGTTAATCCGAAGAGACGTAAGAAGCCATAGAAACACAAGAGCTTGCATGAAAAAATGCATGGACGTGAAGGAAGCTAGAGTAGTATGCCAGGACAGAAAAGTGTGGCGACAAATAGTTTGTAAACAGAGTAACAATAGAATGAATGAAGCCTGAAACAAAGACCTTGGATTCTAATGGGCCCAAGTGGGGAACCATACATAACAATTTTGTGAGGCTCTTCACTTGGGGTGATCGCTAGAGAGATCGATTAGCAACCTGGGTCGGAGCAGTGTTGCGGAATAAACGTGTCATTTGAATAAATGACACGAGAATTCCAGATCTATCTAAAACATATATACCTAACACCTATATACCTATCTACTTTACACCTATATACCTATCTAACTTATACCTATATACTCTATACCAATACACCCATATACCCAATACTATTTTCCAACCGAGCAAGTCACGCCTACCCCGAAAGGGAAATGGCTTAATGGTATAATAATAATAATAGCGTCCTATCTTTTTTGTCTTTTGGAAGTTCAATCAAAAGCTTCTCTGAATTGATTATCACTCCCAAAAATTGGCAAATTTTTGATGGAATCAACTTACTTTTTCGCTTATTAATAATTAACCCCAACTTTTCTAAAAGAGAGATAGTGTTTGTAAGATTAAAAAAGCAATCCTCATAAGATCTTCCAATTAACAAAAAATCATCTAAAAAACTACCGAACAGTAGCCGGATTTCCTTAAAAAAGAAACAACTGGTCTCATGATCTTTGTGAAAACAAATGGGGCTACACTTAGACAGAATGGAAGACAAACAAATTCAAAGAGCTGATCTAAGAAATAGAACCTTAAAAACTTGGTATGCTTATTAGCAATGGGAACCATATAATAAGCATCTTGCAAATCTAAGGTTGCCATGTAAGATCCTTTTGAAATTAGATTTTTTGCCGTCCTGACGTCTTCAAGGTTAAAATGACGCGTAACTATAAACAAATTAATACGCTTAAGGTTCAAAATTAACCTTGAGGAGCCATCAGGCTTTGGAACAAGAAACACTTCCGAAATAAACTGATCTTCTGAAAATTCGCATCTTCTAATAGCGTTCTTATCTAATAATTTATTTTAATGGAAAGTGATCTGGTCTATCTCTTGTACAGTCCAAGAGGGCTCTCGAGGCAGAAACTTCTCGACAACAGGTCTACTAAAAGGTATCTCATATCCCTTAACCCATCTTGGAATGACCTGATCTGAAGTCAATTCCTCCCAGGCATTGGCAAAAAATTTTAACCGTCCAGTCAAGATACTTACATCTTCTAATATTTCCCTTTGCGAGGATATCTCCCTGAGTACGTTTTTTCAAGAAATTTAGCTGTTTTCATGCTTTCTTCCAGTTTGCTGCCAAAAAGCCATTCTTCAATGGTTGCAGAACTCAACACTTCTTTAAAAGAGGCATTGATATTGGAAAGTATTAAAGATTTCCTGGTAGAAGATTCGTCTTTTTGAAGGTCAACCAGAATACGAGCGACATCACTGAGACTTTCTAATAACTTCAAATTATTAACCTCTTCGTTATTAGAAAGAGCTGAAATTGAGGAAGCTAAAGCAGCCAAGCAAACTGCAAGTTGCTCTTGTTTAGCGAAAAGACGGACGTCTCTTTTTAGGACTGGTTCTTGGAGAGACGCTTTGACCTCTGGATTAAGTTTGCGAGGTTCAACAAAGACGCAGTTTTCTGGCTGTGGAAATTTCTTAATGAGATCCAACTTTTCCTCCTTCGGAAGACCTTCTTTTAGTATATCCTTCCAACGAACGACGATATCTGTATGAATTGGAGCTATAGTGACTTTGTCACTTAAGAGTCGTTTTCCAATAGCCTGAAGAATATTCTCTTCTAAACCTCTTGGTGCCTCGGTAGATGGAGGGTCCTTAGGATCACCAGATTTATCTTTAACCAAAGACTCTGTACTCTTAGAAGAAATATGAGGTTCCTTAGGCTGTGAGGATCTGCTATCATCTGAGCAGTTATCGACCTCCGTCGATGAGTCAGAACTTGACGAATATCCTGAGAAAAAAGAATATGACTTACTGTAAATTATGAAAGAGCGGAAAGGCAACAAAACCAAAATGATTCAGTTCTTACTGAAAGTAATACTGAGCCTAACCCAGGTTACGAAAAAAGCCAAGATAATTTAGTTCTTACTGAATGTAACAATGAGCCTAACCCATGTCACCAAATAAAATGATTCAGTTCTTACTGAAAATAACACTGAGCCTAACCCAGGTTACGAAAAAAAAGGCATAAAAGTCAAGGTAAATCAGTTCTTACTGAATGTAACAATGAGCCTAACCCATGTCGCAAAAATATAGCAGACCAGTTCTTACTGGACCTGACTCTGAGCCTAACCCAGGTTGTATCACCACAAGCTATTCATTTTTATAATAATAAACAAAATTGAGGCATCGATTCAATCGACACGCTAATCTTAAAAGACCTTAAAGGACAGATGACGCCCTGAGAACAACAGAACACACCATACTTACTTCGCTTCTTACTGCGATGTTTACGCTTCTTTATCTGACGTAATTCACGTTCTAGTCGTTTTAATTTCTTTCGGACATCTTCTTCCTCCGAAGAAGACGAAGAATCCGAAGTAGAAGAATAATGACGTTTTATTTTTCCCATTTCTAAAAAACACTAGTGAACACACCGACACAAATGAGAAGAATGAATGTTGCGTCAGATTACCAGAGAGGTATTATTGTATAGAGGGGAAAAAACTTCTCAATTTTGGCGTTAAACCTGTGGCAGCACCGACATGGAGTTGGGGGGGGGGGGGTACTACTTGGTGATCTCGAGGAAGAGGCGCGAAATACAATTAAAATGTTAAATTAATATTAAAATTTTTCTATTCATTTATTATTTCATGATATTTTAAAAGATTTCAAGGTATTCTATAAAATTTGCGAGGATTCCTCTGTTTTTGAGGGATTTTAAAAGCTTTCTAGGTTTTTGAATAAATGCCAGGGATTTTAAGAAGTATCGTCAGATTTAATAGAATTGCAAGAGATTTCGTTTCGAATTCACCCTGAATTCTTATAAATTCTTTTGAATTCGGCAGAATTTTTTAGCATTTTTTTCAATTCACGTGAATTCTTTAAAATTCATTTAATTCTAATGAAGTGAGTGTATTTTTTTATTTTATTTTTTTCGTTTTTGTTTAATTCAACTGGAAGTGGGCACTTTATCAAATTCCTTTAAATTTCCTAGAATTTTTCTAAACTCATTTCAAACTTACTGAATTCAATACATTTTGTCATATTTTTCATTTCTTTTAAATTTTACTAAATTCATTCCAATTTAAGTGAAATCAAGGAAATGTTGGGGATTCTTTCAATCTTTCTAAATTCAAGTTGAATTGTGTAGGAGTCTTATGAAATTATCTTATCTTGGAAATTCATTTAAATTCAAAAGGACATGAGTTACATTATTAATCCTCATTAGTCACTGTTAGTCACTTTTCGGATTAGGAATTAATCGCTTTTGGTCATATCTTTTGTTTGAATATATATCACTCTTTTGATTTTTTTCAAGCAAATTAGGCTGTGGCAGTCTATAAATTGAAAATGTATGAATTAAAATTTGTTTTAATCCTATTATAAAAGATTCTATATGTAAATAAAGTTACAAGTTCAAAATATCTTAATGAAGAAGTCAAGGAATTTCTGCAGGAAGAACTTCAAGTCTCTCTCAAAAGTAATTAGGGCTGGCAAACAGTCATTTTCAGGATTTTATTGAAATCATTCAAAATATTTCAAAAGATTCGAAGAAATTTTTCAAATAGATTTCAATAATTTAAAAGGATTCTAAAGATTTAAGATTTTTTGCTTGTATTTCTAAGGAATTTTCAAGAGCCTTAGAAAGTTTCCAGAAATTTTGAAAGATTTGAAAGAATTAAAAATATCTTGAAGTGTTTTGAAAGATTTTAATGCACTTTCAAGATATTATTGATTTTTAAAGGAATTTCAAAGGCTTTTAATATCTTCACGAGAAATAAACAATTGTTTCTGGAGTTTTCAATAATTTTGTAGAACTTCGGAATATATGAAACTATTCCATAGGACCTGCAAGGTTTTAATATATTTTTAAATTTTTTAAATGAATTTCATGAGATTTACGAAGATTTCGATGATTTTAATCGATTTCAAAAGCTCTCAAGGTATTTTAATAAATTTTCCAGGATTCAAAAACATATTATAAAATTTCATCCAACTTCACGGGATTGTATAATATTTTAATGTATTTTAAAGAATTCATTCACAAGAAGTGAGGGATTTTGTGGGTATTTACAGATTTGAAGAGATTTTTAAATATATTTCGAAATTAATTTGAATTCATTTGAAATTCACCCTGAATAAATACTAAGTCATCCAGAATTCGTTTATTATCTCTTTCCAATTTTTTCAATTTACCTGAATTCTTTTAAATTAAATCAATTCTGTTCAGTTCAATCAATATATATTTTTTTCATTTACAGTTTTTGTTTAATTCGTCTTGATGCACATATTGACTTTTAGTCACTTTTTGTATTAGAAATTAGTCTTGCTACAAAAAACGTCGAATTGAAAATTATTGCTTCACACTCACAAGGTATTCTCTGGAAATCTGCTTTTCGACAACATCGCATTCAAAATACAATACCTTCGAATACTTGTCAACCCGCCATTTTTTGTCGGGTACTTTTTTCTACTTTTTTCGGTTTAAAATGTCACTTTTTTAAAATAAATTAAAGCTGTGACACTCTTTAGAGTAATAAATTGCAAATTCAGGTCTCGGGTTCAACACACTATTGACACTTTTTTTTAAGCGATGACGCTGTTTTGCTACTATTTCGAAAAAAATACACTAAAAACAATATTTTCAACTCAAAAACACGAATTCATCAATCAAGAAAGATTTTTCAAACAATAAAAAAATGTCATAAAAAATGTTGATTTTTCAAGCCAAAAACATGGGCTTTCAACAAAACTGTTAAATGTTTAACTAAATATTCCAATTTTTAATCAAAAAGATGAATTTTTAAATCAGAAGATTTATTTTCTATCAGAGAGGAAGAATTTTAAATGAAATATGTACATAATGCGATACGTAAATATAAATTATTTAAAAAAAAATTAAAAACAAATTTCCGCAGAAGAAAAAAAATTATATTTTTTGGAAATTTCTTTGTTTAATTTAGCTTTTAATAAGAAAGTACCCTTTATAAAGGCCTGGAAAGTTCTATTGAAAGGATAATTTTTTTCTTACGATAAAAGAATTTACTTATCCTTACGTAAACAACAACAGATTCGATAAAAATGTTCAAAAATTGTGTACACAATTTATTATTGTATTTAGCAATTTTCTCTTAGGATAGAGATAGAAAGTCGCGGGTTTTTCATAAATGGTTTACTTTCTGTCTAAATTTTGATCAGAGTGACGTAATAATTAATGTGAACGAAAATAATTTATTATTATTTTTAATAATATTCTCTTAGAATAAAGCTAGAAAATTTTAACCCAAAAGACCAATTTTCTGTACAAAAATTTAATTTTAACCAGAAAATTGAACGCAGTTGAATTTTGAATTGAAAAAGATAAGTTTTTAACAAAATAGTTCAAATTTCAACCAAGGAGATGAACTTTCAACTGAAAACATGAATTTTGAACCAAAAAAATAATTTTTCAACAAAGTGGTTCAATCAAAATTTTCAAACAAAAGAGTCGAATCCTCAAACAAAGAAAATTAATTTTTAATTATACAGATGCATATTCAAATTACAAAGACAAATTTTCAAAAAAATATTTGTATTTTTATCCAAAAAAGATTTCATTGGACCTTTTAATACCAAAATATGAATTTTAAACAACAAGTAAATTTTATACGAAAATAGTTGAATTTTCAAACAAAAATGATGGCTTTTTTAAAACATTGAATTTTCAATCAAACAATTACATTGAATTTTCAATCAAACAATTACATTGCTATTGAAAAAGTCCAATTTCTAATAAAATATATTAATTTTTAAATAAAAGAGTCAGGTTTAAAAAAAAATATTATTTTCAACCAAAGAAGATTACAGTTAACTTTCCAACACCACAATCTGAATTTTGATTAAAAAGTAAATTTTCTACAAAAATAGTATAATTTTGAACCCAGAAAAACGAATTTTTAACAAAACAGTTGCATTTTCAACCGAAAAGGATAACTTTCGAACATAATTGTTGAATTTTCAAAGAAATAATAAAATTAATAACTGAAAAAGATAATCTTGAGGAAGAAGGACTACAAAAAAAAAAAAGAAATATGAATATAAACACAAGGCGAATAAATTACTAACAAGAATATTGTATCAGGGACCATTAATATTCAAAGACCAAAATTTTAAACTTGTAACATTTTTAACTTAGAATCTTTTATAATCGAAATAAAACAATTTCAAATCAAAATTGACAATTTCAAATTTATTCGGCTTGACAGTTATTTGCAGTTATAGAAATTCCTACTTTTGCTAAACTTTTTTTCTGAACCCCTGACATTTTCCTGTCCAATAAAGTTTCCTGACTTTTTAAAAAATTGTTATTGACTGGGTTCGTTTTTCACTCACTAGGCATTATATTTTTGTACACGCACTGCGAATTATTTCTTTCATTTTCGAATTTACAAAAATTACGTAAATGAATGAGGGACCCTCCTTCCCTTCCCGTAACGAATCGTAACAAAATCTCTCGACCCGTCCACCCACTTGAGCTTTTAGGTAATTGAAGCAACGTCCTTGATCGTAAGAAGAAACGTTGGTAAAACTCGATTCCGCTAATATTGACGATAGTAAATAAAATTTACAAAAACGTGTTTTTTTTCTTATTGGACATACGTGTTTAACTTCATAGGGCTTGCGTCACCTCCAGACAAGATTTTTTTTTTCAACAAAAAAAATTGAATTATTTTTGTGTGGATTTGAATAAACTCCTGGGCGATATGCATACAAATTTAGAAAAAAAAATTGCAATGCATTGTCAGACCACCCTAGTGCATACAGATATGTTAGTGGCGAACTGTCTACCCACCCAAACACCAAAATCTGTACTTTTGACCTTTTTAAAAAAAACGAATATCTTCTTATGTACGATCGACAAAGTGGGGCTTACCTTGTGAAACTACATGTTTGTTATCAGTCTATGAAATGTAAATTAACTTTTTCCACATTCATGATTCTAATTGGGCAACGTGTCATGAGCGTGGCATTAGACAGCACCTCGTGGTTCCACTGTGGTTCAAATAGTCATTGAATTGAGTAGAACCGCAAACAAGGTTTCCTTATAAAAGACGAACATTTCCTCCTTCGCCATCAGTTTTATTCTGTTATTACATAGCTTCTTACCAACATGGGTCCACTAACTTATTTGATTCTCTCGATACTGGGTGCGGGTTTGCAGCACGAAATTCTAGCTTCTTCATCTGGTGATGGGAGTTGGAGTGGTGTGAATTGGAGTGGTGCGAGTTCGAGTGGTGCGAGTTCGAGTCGTGCGAGTTCAGAATGTAAGTGGAATCGTTTTACTCTGTACTTAAAAAAAAAATTTGCCCCTACATTACTCAAGTTTCATGCCCTTGTCCTTCAAAATACTCTGACCAGAACCCTCCAAACGGAACTGGAAAAAATGTGGTCTTTTGAATTAAAAAATAATAATATAGTGCGATGCTGGCATATTCCCTAAAATTTCAAAATGTTGTTTAAAAAAAGGTTCTTATTTGCAATTTCTTATCGGAAAGTGGAACACAAAACGTGAAATTGACAAAAAGTGATCCAGAGCCTTGAGAAAAGAAACCATATGGTGCTTGGGAGGTTTTGATAACAAAATATATTTGACCTGCTTCTGATTTAAATGTCGCTATTTTATAGTTTTCATATGGCTTTTATTTGTAGTGATATTACATTTTATTGAAAAATGTGTTTACTCTCTCTAAATGGTCCCGTATGGACATATCGTGATCGTAGGACCATGGGGTTCTACATAATGTTTTCGACGAAAATGAGTTAATGACACCAGAAGATAATCTGGTAATCTATTCCCGTAATTTTAATCTGATTCTGAAATGCAATGTCTAAATAGGTGAAAAATATCAAAGAAAATCTGTACCAAAAAAGTGGAAATACCATATGCCATCTAGTGCCACGCACTTACACGTTGCCAGATATAAAACGTGCAAATAAAAAATAGATGACAATCATTCCAAGTCAAACTTTTCCTGATAAAGTGACGTTATCTTGAGTTGATAATACTGCTGAGCCACAAGGGCACGAAGTTCTAGCCTCAATTCATTACACCAAAGTTTCGACATTCCTAGAGTTTAATATTGAATTAGTGCTCTAATCATTCTTGCCAGAAATAAGTGAAAACGGTTGCTTCGCATTATGAGTAAACAGCCTTCCTGTAAAATAGGGTGGTTCAAAAATTCTTCGAAATTTTGTTTTCATGCTGGAGAACAACGATACTGTTAATTAGGTTCTAAATCCGAAAAAAGAAATTGCATATTTTTGTTTTTTTTTGAATTGGTTGTGTATACAAAGCCGGTACCGGCAAAAATATATTGCCGCTACCGATAATTTCTGTCACCGTTTTTCTTTAAGCATATGTTGAGGCCAGAGCCTAGAATGCCGGAAAAAATATTGAAAAATTAATTTTCCTTCCATGCGTTTAAAGCTACTGTTTGATCCTCAATATCGGCCATCTTGCTAGTTAAAGTCCCAGACTAAAAAAAGTTAGAAAATTCTAGGGGTAAAACTGAAATTATTTCTGTGAGTAATCACAGAAGACGAATAAGAAAGATGTAGCAATAGTGGTTTGACCAACATTATTTTTATGACAAGTCTTAGGGGTTTCTTTCCGCCCCCACGAGGTGTTGGAAAGGGGTAGGGGTTTGAAAAAAATTATTCCTGTGACCAGTCACAGTGGTATCTCATTATCCTCACGACATGTTGAAAGTGAGTAAGGGTTTGACCAGCATCATTTCTGCGAACTAGACTATTTAAAAGGGTTAGAAGTTTAACCAACATTCTTTCTATGACCAGTACGGTGGTCCAAAAAATTGTTTTTCGAATTTTTATGGGGACACCCCCCAAATTTGTTCGAATCCACCCAAAAATAAATCCATTTTGTTTGTTTTGAAAAAAAATGATATTTAGGGGTGGCGCAAGCCCCATGAAGTTTAACATGTATTTCCCATTAGAAAAAAAGACGTTTTTGTAAATCTTATTCAGAATCCTCGATATTATCTCAATCGAGTTGAAACTCAACATTTCTCTTCACAATTAGCCATAGAATACGAATAAAATATCACTTTTCAAATATCACCCCCATAAGTCTGTTTTATAGGGTCCCAAAGAAACCCCATAAGTTAAAAAAATGGTTTTTGCGAGTTTTTGGCGCTAATTATGATTTTTTTGCGGTTTTTTTAATGAGAATTGTTTCTAATACATAAAATATGACTTTATAGTGAAAATCGGATATTTTAATGAATTTTTTAAACAATTTATTATTGTTTTTAGCAATTTTCTCATAGAATGGAGCGGTTTTGTCACAAATTTTCCATTTGTTGTCCAATTTTTAATTAGAGGGAAGTGATAGTTCATTAATGTTAACAATAGTGATTGTTTAAACAATCTATTATAATTATTAATAATATTATATTTGAATAATGCTAGAAAGATGCGGATTTTTTTAAAGTTTCTGGCTTTTTGTCCAATTTTCATCTGTAGTGAAGTACTAATAAATTCAAGTTAACAAAATAATTGTTTAAACAATTAATTATAATTATTAATAATATTATATTTGAATAATGCTGAAAAGATGCGTTTTTTTTAAATTTCCAGTTTTTTGTCCAATTTTCATTCGGAGTGAAGTAATAGTGAATTCAAGTTAAGAAAATAATTGTTCAAACAATTTATTATAATTATTAATAATATTATAATTGAATAATGATAGAAAAATGCGGTTTTTTCTGAAATCTCTGGAAAGATTTTAGAAAAAACCGCCACTTTCTAGCACTTATCTGAGAAAAGATAGTTATAAACAATATTAAATTGTTTAAACAACTTTTCTGTTCACTTTAATAATTATTTCCTCACTAAGTGAAAAAAGGACAGAAAGGTAAAAATTGCCGTAAAACCGCAATTATCAGGCGCAATCGATATAGATGAAGATAGTCATAAAAAATAATAATTAGTTTAAACAATTATTTTTGCTAAATCTAATTAATTATCAAGTCACGCCTGATAAAAAATAAACAAACAGTTGAAAATTTCAGAAAAAATCGCAACATTCTACCGATTAAGCACAGAGAATATTATCAACAATGATAATAAATTGTTTAAACAATTATTTTGTTAACTTGAATTCATTATTACTTCACCCCAAATGAAAATTAAACAAAAAGCCAGAAATTTAAAAAAAACCGCATCTTTCTAGCATTATTCAATTATAATATTATTAATAAGTATAATAAATTGTTTAAACAATTATTTTGTTAACTTGAATTAATTATTACTTCACTCCGAATGAAAAGTGGACAAAAAAACAGAAATTAAAAAAAAACGCATCTTTTCAGCATTATTCAAATATAATATTATTAATAATTATAGTAAATTGTTTAAACAATTATTTTGTTAACTTTAATTCATTATTACTTCACTACAGATGAAAATTGGACAAAAAGCCAGAAATTTAAAAAAAAATCCGCATCTTTCTAGCATTATTCAAATATAATATTATTGATGATTATGATAAATTGTTTAAACAATCACTATTGTTAAAATTGATGAACTATCACTTCCCTCTAATTGAAAATTGGACAAGAAATGGAAAATTTGTGAAAAAACCGCGTCTTTCTAACTCCATTCTATGAGAAAATAGCTAAAAACAATAATAAATTGTTTAAACAATTCATGAAATATCTAATTTTTAGTATCAAGTAATATTCTATGTATTAGAAACAATTCGCATCAAAAAAGCCGCAAAAAAGTCATAATTAGCGCCAAAAACTCGCAAAACTCATTTTTTCACTTATGGGGTTTCTTTGGGACCCTATAAAACAGACTTATGGTGTTGGTTTTTGAAAAGTGATATTTTATTCGTATTCTATGGCTAATTGTGAAGAGAAATTTTGAGTTTCAACTCGATTGAGATAATATTGAGGATTCTGAATAAGATTTACAAAAACGTCTTTTTTTCTTATGTGAAATACATGCTAAAGTTCATGGGGCTTGCGCTAGCCCTTAATATCATATTTTTTCAAAAAAAAAAAAAAAAATGGATTTATTTATGGGTGGATTCGAAAATATTTGGGAGGTGTCCCCATAAAAATTTTTGCTTGAACATTCTTTTCTTTCATTAAAAATTAATTTTTTTCATTGAAAATTAATTTTTTCAATCCAAAATTTCACTATTCCAGTTTTCCTCGAAAATTTATCTTTTGCTCGTAGAGATTTAATTTTCTTGGTTGAAAATTCATCTGTTTGGTTGAAAATTGAACTATTTTCTTGAAAATTCATCTATTTTTTTTTAAATTTGTCTTTTTTGGTAGAAAATTCACATTTTGTGTTGAAAATTCAATTTTTGGGTTAAAAATTCAATTGCTTGGTCGAAGATTCATTATTTTGTTCGAAAATTAAATATCTTGGCTTGAAAATTAAACCATTTTGTTAGAAATTCCCTTGTTTTGGTTGAAAATTAGTATTGAAATTTAGTACAAAATTTATGATTCTGTGTTAGTTTTGGGTTTGAAAAATAATTCAAGGAATTCTATGAATTCTATGAATTGAAGGAATTCTAAGAAATCAAGGAATTCCACGAATTCAGGGAATTCTATGAATTCAGGGAATTCCATAAATTCAAGGAATTGAAGGAATTCAGAGCCTTCGAGGAATTTAGAGACAATTTAGGTAGTCAGGGAATTCTGCGAAATCAGAGAATTCATGAATTTTAGGGAGGGTAAAGATTTTAGAGAATTCAAGGACTAGGGTCATCCACAATACTAAATCACGTACCCAGAGGAGGAAGGCAGCGATTTCCGAAGATTCGCTCGAGCAGCAATCACATTAGTCGAGAAAGTGCGATCTCCCCTTGGCACGTGTACTTTTTTTAAAACAAGCCTACTAAAACTTCGACTTTCAGCTAGGCATTTCCAATGTTTACGACTGATCAGTTAGATAACTAAGGGCCAAGAGAACTGAAAAAGCCTTGGAAAGGCATGAAACGAAAAATTTCTTGAATCGAAATCATGAGGAACGATACAAATTTTACATAATTTCCAAGGAATGTCGAAATTTTGATTAATTCTTTAATTTTTTATAAATGTAGGGAATTCATGGTATTTCGCGAAATGAGGAAAATTTTGAGGAAGTTAAGAAAATTTAAGGAATCCAAAATAGCCTGAAAGATTTATGAGCAATTCAAAAGGTACCCACCCTGGTGGAAAAAATTCTCTGCAAATTCTCTGCAAATTACTTCATAATATCCCTGCAATAGCTCTGCAAGTCCTCTGCAAACGTCTCCTGCATTACTGCATAAATTGAAACACTTGAGCATAAACGCAGAAGAACTCTGCATTACTCTTCTTCGAAAAATGGTCTGCATTCTCATGCATTTCTCAGCGAGTTTTCTGCAAAGAATATTCGCAAATACTCTGTAAAAGTCTCTGCTTTACTGTTTAAATTGAAGCACTTCAGCAAAAATGCAGAGATGCTCTGCATTACTCTGCGGCAGGCAATTCTCTGCATTTTTCTGAAAATATTCGTAGAATTCTTGAACGGGACAGTAGTTTTAGCAACGAGAATCTTCCAAATTTGCGAAAATAAAGTCCGTTAAAAACAAGAGTGCGCTGTCGTTTCCAACACGAAAAAAAAAATATTCCGATTTATATGGAGGGGCGGCTTCCACATTTAACCCACTTTGTATATCAGAAGAAAGGAAGGAAAAGACGGACGGAGGACACGCGAGAGACACATTCTTAACTTATTGTAAACACATAGCCTAACCTAACACACATATATATATATATATATATATATACCCTGCCCTGCCGAACGCTCCAAAGAAGATAGAGTCGATTGTCCGAAACGAGAAGTGCCAAATTTTCTGGAACTACGATTTTCGGGCAGCAGTCTCCGTTGCGCACTCGAGGCCTGACATTGTTCTCCAAGACTTCGAGAAACGAACTATATTCGTGATCAAATTCTCGGCTCCGTCCGAATACAACATCACTGCAAAGGAGAAAGAAAAAGAGGAGAGGTATCAAGACCTTAAAAGAGAGCTACCACGACTGTACCCAAAACATTCGGTACAAGTAATTGTCCTTGTGATAGGTGCTCTCGGAGGTGCGAAACTATCACTGGTTCGTAACCTTAAAGCCATACCCGCGTGCCAAAAATATGCCAAGGCACTTGCGAGATGGATGCAGAAAGCTGTCATCCTTGGGTCGCTTCGTGTCCTCAAGACACACGAGGGTTTCGCCCGCCTGTCGTTGTGATTTCGTCGTTCCCTGTGACCACCCATCTCACGGTTGTGAGATGTGGCCATATGTGTGCTTTACCGCGGTGCTACTGGGGGCTATTGACATTTTGTTGGATGGCAGTTGCTCTTAGTGGGACCCTGCGGTGGTTGTTTAACTTTTTATTTTATATACCATATATATAATGCACGCAACGCACTTCCCTAACGCAGAATACCGCATGCTGGGGGTATCGGTCGAAATGGTCCTTATATACTAACCAAGAAAATTCTTACCGCTTGTGAGAAACGACCAGTGCCGGACCAAAATTTTTTGGTGGCCCGAGTTTATTTAATTTTCTTACTTGAGCCGGGATATTTTTCTAACATTTGTCACAGAAATGTTGTATTAAACTAGGGGACTGTTGGGTATAATGGCGGGCTTTGAATTAAATGTCCTATAAATTATAATGTGATTTTGATGTGTTGCATTTTTTAAGGTCAAGCTCATATTATCGGCGAACACGTTTTATTACTCAAATGCTGGTTTATTTCGTCAATATGAAGATTTTAGAGTAAAAAGTATGCAATATAATGATTCTGGTTGTAAATAAAATACCTTGAAATAAAAAGTCTGAACTTGGAAGAAATAGGTTTCAAATTATTACGACTTATTTGTTCAAAGTTCAGATCTTGGCAGAAATTAAGAAAAAATCAGCACAGTTTTGTAGAAAAATCGATTATATTCGACGGTATGTAAACCCAAGAAAATGTTATTGTTTACACTTTTTTCCCAAAATTACTGAAAGAGTGGTCAAAAATATTTTAACCTCATACTAAATATTTGATGCAAAAATGTTGTATCTTTTACCCTATCTTGAGAAAAAAATGCAAATTGTATCATTATGAAAATTAAATGATTCATTTTTGAATTTGTGAAAAAAATGTTTAATATGAAATATTTGATTTTCAAATTAAGGATCACACAAAACAAAACATACAAAAATTATAAGAAAATTAAAAAAATGTATGGATAAAAAATCTGCTATATATGCGTTGATTGAAAATAGTATAACAATTATTAAAATAAATACTAACATGAATAAAAAGTAAAGTATGGAAAAAAAACTTCTAATTGAAAATTTGTCAGAACAAATATATAATTTGATCTGCTTTAATGTTCACAAAATGACGAAGACAATTTTTGGAAAAATTAATTTTTTCGACCTTTTTGAATTTTGAATTTTTACCCTAAAACTAATAATTTTAAAATGTGGTAGCCGCTGGACTGGGAAATAAGCAGGATTTTTATAAAACCGGAAAATCGGAAAACGACCGTGAATTTAGTGGTTAAACAAATGTAAACGTCCGATTGAAGCTTTATCAACTATTTTCAATTGAAAAATAATTAAAAATGAATAAACTCATTATCAGATTCTTTTATTCAATTTCAAATTACACACTTTCAAATATTGTTTCAGTTTTAAATACTCCATTTTAACCCATTGCGAATTAAAATTTTCCTGCAAATCTCGGTAAGACCTAGCTTGCAGAGAAATTGTAGAAAAATCAGAGCTTTCCTGCATTTGTCTGCAAATTTTTCTCTCTACATGGTACTTTTTCCTGAAAATCTCCGTTCCATCTAATTTACAGAGAACTTGCAGAAGATAGACAGAGAAATGCCGAGATTCTCTGAATTTCGCTGCAAGTAATTTTTCTCTACATACTAATTTTCACGCAAATATCTGTCAGACCAAATTAGCAGAGAAATTGGGGAGCTTTGTAGATAAAAGAAGGAAGATTTATCTGCATTTATCTGCAAACGTGATTGCAGAAAGGCCGCGGAAAAAATACAGGAAGATTTTGCCAACAGGGCAGTATACCAAAAAAGCAAAGAACTCCTATGAATTGAAAGGAATTGAATGTGAATTCCAAATAATTATGAATAATGTTGTGAACCAGAGATTATGCAGCTCATAAGACGGTAACCGATCTTGAAAGATTGTATCGCAAAACTTTCTACCTCAGTCGGTATTGCAGATTAGGAACAAAACGAAAAATAGGATTCAAATCAATTTTCAGGTTAAAAGATTAATAAGACTTCTGATATGATAAATAAGTTGCATTGTTAATTTATTTCAGCACAAAGCTAGTTTTAATGCTAATAATTCAAAATCAATCCTTATGTTAAAGTACATTTCAAATTTTAATTCAAAAAATTGTTTTGTGAATAAAATGTCTGGAAGAAAATTCATATCCCACAACTTTTGAACTATGGTTAGGATCATCAGTGGCGAACTGGTATGGGGGTTCCTTATTTTTCGTTAAATTTTATTCTCAGCTACCCTGAAAAATGTATCAATTCAATAAATTTATATTATTACAATTCATAAAATGCATTGGCTTTGAACCAGATGTATGTTTTCATTCAATTTTTTTTTCATTTTCGTTCAATGTTTTCATCGTCTTGTTTTTATAATTAGAAAAAAAGTGCGCATCTTATGAAAAAAAAATTTGTTATAAAAAAAATTCAATTTTTTATTTTCAATGCTATCTTTCACGATTAAAACAAAAACTTTTGCCTATCAATTTTTGCCATAGTTTGTGTCGTTTATCCCAAAGTTTAATTATTTTATTTTCATTTTTATTTTTTGCGAATAAAACAAAAATCACGCGTTTCATCAAAAAATGATTGCAAACAAAGTTTTCAAAAGCCATTTTTTTCTATTTATTTCTTTTGTATCTTGTGTACTTTGCCTAAAAATTTAATTTTTTTAATTTTAATGTTGTTTTTTACGAATAATACAAAAACTACGCATCCTATCAAAAAGTGATTAACAACAAATTTGTACATCTTTTTTGGCTGCACAAATTTTGTGAATTCCTCTTTTTTTGTATTTTGCATAGTTTGACCGCAAAACGGAATTTTTGATTTATCAATAATTTTGTGCGATCAAAATTTGAATTTTCGATTTTTTTTTTATTCAAAAAGCTGTTATGATAGTCTTGTAGGGTATTCAAAAAGCAATGTTCTTCTTCTCTTTACTTTTTTCATATCTTACATTGCTTGACTCAGAAGTTGCATTTTTTTTCAATTTTGTGAATGCTCTAACTGTAATTTTCGGATAGCCATACATAGAATTTTTCCATCTGAAAAAAGTAGTATCAAAAATTTTGAAAATTCTTGAACTTTTTGAATTTTTAGCCAAAATGGCTGACTAACGAACTTGATGTTCAGTTTAGGACACAAAAGAGAAACATTTGACAAAAACAGGGGGGGGGGGTCAAATTTTGAACAAATCTAATACTTTTTCGTTATACATCTTACAAACAGTTTTTTGACCAATGACCAATGACCTTTTTCTTCTGTTATCCGGGATACCTTGTCACCCCCAGTGGCTGCGTACCGGCCGCGCCACTGGGTACCCAGTCCGCCACTGAACATCATAGTGGATATGGCGACTTTTCGACTGGTGTCATGTACTTTAATATCAGTCACATAAAATAAATTTGTATTCATTCGCAATAAGTGCAATAAGTTCTGAAATGAAATTGTAATAAGTGCAATGTTTTTTAAAATGTGGTGTCCTTATTTCCAGACCGATTTCATTCATACATTCCTGTTGTCCGCACTGCGGTCAACTGCATAGCAGACGACGCTTTTTCAATAAAAAATTAAGTTACTGCCAGTTCAAAAAAATAATTTTGATCCAATCATCAAAGTAATTTCAAATATTATCTAATTTTGGTTAAATTTAGAGACAGCAGATCAAAGTTTAATGAAAGATTTTTTTTTCTGTCAATAACGAAATGGAACAAAAGTTTCAATCGGGTCCCTGTTTCCGTTACAGCGAATCTTTCAACAGAAATCAATGTGAACTTCATATTCCATTTTTTCTGTTTTCAGGGGACATAACACATGGTTTTTGGCTCACGGGTCAAAAAACACCCGAATTTGTACAAGGTATACATATACTGCATATCGACAATCCTACCCAGGTCACCCTTGTATCACCTGATCAGCATGGTCATTATACTCATGAAACTGGCTATGCATTGGCAGTACATCCTCATTTCGTCGCGGCGAACATAAACGATATCCACGTGGGGTGTATGATTGCAGCTCATTCGGGCCACGAACTCAAGTATTTTACAGTAGACGGTATTATCCCAAGTTCAAATTACAAAGTTGTCCTGCTTTATACTAAAGAACTCATTCTGATGGACAATGGACATAGACTGCCAGGTGGTTTCCATGTGTACGGATATGGTCAAACAGAATATGATTGGGTTAAAATTACAGTGGGCGACTGGATTGCGAGAATGACGCAGTAGACAGTGTAGAGTTCGAAATGCGGTAATTAACGACAGGAATTTCGAGAACTTATTGGTAAGATACCAATAAGATCTCGAGCTATTCCTGGAAACTTTTGGTTCATTTTTTTGAGAATTTTGTTTGTTTAATTTTCGGAAGTCTACGTGTTGTCTTCAAAATTTGTTAAGGATATCAACATAAAAAATAAATTTAAAGAATAAACTTTCCAGTAAATTCTTGTGTCTTCGGTAACTTACCCGTCAGTTCCTTCGATATCTTCTCCAATTTTATGTGACCGAACATTTTCTAACTTTAGCCGACAGATGGGCAGAGTAATGCACGCACCATTACGTCACATGCTTGCGGGCAACTATGTAGTGCGGATAGATTTACGGTTAAAATTATATCTACTTACATACCGACGGCAGTAGCTAAGTGGTGATTCTCGACAGGACGAGATCATGAGATCAGGCACGGACGAGCGCGGTTAGCACTCGGATGGGTGAACGTTTGGGATTCTTGCTTAGTCGTATTTTCACTGCGTTTCACTACTGTCAAGCGGGAGGTTTTGACGCCGAGGATTGATGTGGGCACTCGATACTATTGAATGTCTACATCCATACTCGTCTGTCGGTAACCGGCTGTGCTCTGGAGTTTTGGTTTTCTGCAGTTTTCCACTCCTCTGAACAAAGTTCAGGCGAATGCGAGCGCTTCTAATACAAATCCGGCTGCAGACGGTAGGGGAGTTTAGATATTAAAAAAACCCCACAGGACGGAGTAAGTCAGGTATTCCTTGGGAGCTTATCATGAGAGTTGGGGTAATTGCGGTTTTTCGGGAAGGGATGTAAGCCAAAGGGTTTAATTTCTTACGATTTCCTGTGGGATGGGGGGCTTCAGATATGTAAACACCAGAAAACGGTATACTATAATAGTCTAGTTTAATCTATATACATATACATATTACTGAATATTATTAATCAAATTGATATTGCAAGTGCAGTCAATTGCGGTCTGTTAACTCCAAGAAACTTCAAATTTGCACACTTCTGCTGTGAAGTAAAATAGAGTGTATATACAGTTCGGATACGTCAACTGTCACTTGTACGAGTCTTTAAACTAGGACTTAAATTTCCTTGAATGTGACGGTATTTATTGAATATCCATTTTTCAATGTAATGTACATAACGGATGATCATAAAAGTACCGTAAAAGTGACCAATACCGTATTCGAACTGCAATTCAGTATAGCGATTTTATGTGTTCAATTCTTATTTGTATATTTAATCACCTTTATAGTTGTTTGATGTAGATTTGATGTTTCAAATAAACATAAAAAATCTATGAAAGATTACAATGCTCTTTGTTTTTATTATTAATATTTCCAGCTCCGTGGTTCTGACTTGCGGCTAAAATTAGGAAGGCAGTCATCCTTGAAGCTCTTCGTATTCTTTTATCCTCTAATCAAATTATCTCACCGCTTAACCTACCTTTCTGCACATCCTTTCAGATTGCGAAATAAATGAAAAAATTAGAAAATTTAAAAATAGCGGATTCAATTTACCTGCCATGATTTTAAAATTTTCACAAATTCGCACGAAACTTGTTACGTTGCTTTTTTGAGATTTTTTATTGCAAATTTATTATCAAAATTTAACAATTGCAAGTAGCTTATTCAAAACATGAGGTGCTTCGAGGCACTATTGTTTTTTTGGTCGCTGATTACTTTTTGAGTTTTTGGTCAGCCAAAAAAGTGACACGATTTAAAAATTTTACTAAATTTGGCGATTTTCAGGAAAGTTTGTATTGTGTTAATGGTATAATAATGATTGAAAAAACATTTCAACAAATTAAAAATATTTAAAGAAACCAGTAAATTCGAGGAATTCAGGAAATTTCAGGAATTTGGAAAAACTAGGAAATCAAATATCTGAGAGAATTTAAGGAAATCAGAGAATTGAAGGAATTGAGAGTATTTTTAGGAATTAGGAAGATTTGGTGGAAGTTAAAGAATATTGAAGAATCTAAAGTAGCTAAAAATATTCATAAACAATTGAGAAGAATATGCAGTTTACATTCAGAAGCGATTTCTCAACCGACTTGAAGCTTTCTGATTTTAAATTAGAGCTAATAAAATTCCGCATTAATCTGCCATGTCCGTTTTTGAAAACAGTTAATTATTATTTTTTTCATTCAATAACAAAAATAAGAAAACAATTTTTTCAGGAGAGTACCGGTTTTCGTGGATTACTTGGATTTAATATGTCGCATACCTTGAATCAATTAAGCTGCTATCCAGAAAAGTTGTCTAATAGCTAAGTGATTGTTTGAACATTTATTTAAATTTTTATAGATAAATAAGTAAGTGAGAATGGATTCATGGTGATTAGCAGTGATTAAACAATTGATTCCCACTAGGTTCAAGCAATTTATAGACAAAAGTCGTGTTTTAATTGAATTCTTGAAAGATTATAAATAATTTCTCAGTCTATAAACAAATTTTGTAACAATTATCCACGACAGGTATTCATTATGAAATAAATCAAGTGTTTTCTACTGAATCGGTCGAAATTATACGAAAATGTCACTGATTCATTATATTTAGTCATCCAACAACAACTGATGATTTTTTAAACAAATTTGATTAAGAAATGCACACTCTGGTTATTTTCGGAGGTAAAAACTTCGAATTTCCAATTTAGTCAAGTCTAAACAACTAATTCAAGGACCATAGGGGGGGCTTACATGAAAATAAACCATTTTTATTTTCAACAATTGTTTAAATAGATTTTTATCATCTTAGGCATTTTTTAAGAAAAATATGCGTTTCTTGAAGGTATTGGAATTCTTTTACCTAGTAATCGCGCTCTGCTATCAATTGATAACAACTGATAATTGTTTGAACAAACTTCCCTGGTGGAAAAAATTATCTGAAAATTCTCTGCAAATTACTTCATAATATCCCTGCAATAGATCTGCAAGTACTCTGCAAACGTCTCCTGCATAACTGCTTAAATTGAAACACTTTAGCAGAAATGCAGAAAAACTCTGCATTACTCTTCTTCAAAAAATGGCCTGTATTCTCATGCATTTTTCAGCGAGTTTTCTGCGAAGAATATTCATGAATACTCTACAAAATGATCTGCTTCACTGCTTAAATTGAAACACTGCAGCAAAAATGCAGAGAAACTCTGCATTACTCTGCCGCAGCCAATTCTCTGCATTGTTCTGAAAATCTTTGTACTGCACGGAGAGAAAAATCAGCGTTTGAAACGACGATTATTCGTCGTTTGCAACTACGAGTCTTGATCGTCGTTCAAAACGACGAGAACTGTAGATTGAAACGACGAAATCGTCGTTCAAAACGACGTGGATCGTGGCTTGAAACGATGATCGCGCTGCAACCAAAAACTGGAGGCGTGGCCTAATTCAGGAATGCAAGAGTTTCGTAGTTTCAAACGACGATCCATGTCGCTTCAAACGACGAAGCGATTCGTAGGATGAAACGACGGTATTCGTCGTCGCAGACGACGATGAGTCGTCGTTTTGGACTACGATGCCCTTTCATCGTTTCAAACGCTGATTTTTCTCTCCGTGTGAGTATCTGCAATTATCTCTGGTTTACTACTGCAATTGGAAATAATTAAAGAAGATGCAGAGAACCTCTGAATTGTCCAACGGGAATGAATTCTTTGCATTTTTGTGCATTTCTCTCCCATTTTATCAAAAATGTACGTGACAGTCTACAGTGGTGAAAATCATCGTTGGTGATTACGAACTAAATACACTTGCTCCTAATTATAATAGAATAATACTTACTGGAGACTTGAATACAAATCTGAATTCGAATACTAATCTAACTAAACATTTGAAATCTGTAATTTACTTCGCGGGACTTTCTACAGTGCCACATGATTCCACTCATCACTCTAATTTTACTAGTACATGCATAGACTTAATTATTGTAGATGACCTTGACAAAGTACTATCCTATTCACAGCATGCAATCCCGTTCTTATCTAATCATGATTTTATCAACATTGAGTACCAAATATCCAGTAATCTCCCACCTAAACCTACTCCTACACTGACTTGAAATCTTACACTAATCAATGAACAAGAGTTTCAGGATTATTCAATATCACAATGATTGGGTTAATTTATGCTGAGTTCGTGACGTTAATACAAAGGTTAACGGTCTAACTACCATTTTGACTCATGCATTTAACGAATTCGCGCCTTTATATGTACTACGTTCTCGAAGGGAAACGGCCCCATGCATTAGTATAGAAATAAGAGAATTGATGAGAAAAAGGACACGAAACGTAGATTAGCAGGAAGAACCAGGAATAGTAGTATACAAGCGGAATCTCGCCAGCTTCGGAATCTTGCTCAGACGAAAATTAGGGTCTCTCACAACCAATTTAACTTTAATGCAATCAGAAATAAAAAAAAAAAGAAAACCTTTTTCATCTTCTCAGGCGCTTGCGTTTACTTCCACATGACCGGAATATCCTGATCAAAATCTCTCTGCTAGTGAATTGCTTTCTACATTCATGTTGAAACCTATTGCGACACAACTTTCAACTAAGACTCATTACCTACCTCAACTAGGATTCTACTAGTTGAGAGTTTAATTCTTCCATTCTTTGATTACGGATGTATTGCTTATGATGATATAACGAATGAACTGAATGGGAAGCTAGAACGGGCACTAGATGCATGTATTCGTTTTATATTCAATTTACCAAAAAGTGAACACATTACTCTATCGGGAAAGAGCTAGGTTCTTGCCCGTGGCCAAAAGAAGACATTTTTTATGGGCAATTTGATTTTCACAATATCTAGAAATGAAGCTCTTCAGTATTTACGTAAATATTTTACTTATGTTGATAAAAAACATCCCAATCATGCCAGACTCCATGAGAGGAACTTAGCTTTAAAAATACCAAAGCACAGGACATGTAAACTCCAAAGATCGTTTATGGTTAGAGGGGCACGTCTATGGAATAGAATACCACTAACTATTAGGGGAGCGCCCTCTCATTATCATTTTGAAATCGAATTTTTTAAGTATTTATTCAATGATTTGGGGTTTTATGTTTGTGGGTTTGCTGTTTGTGGGTTTGAGGTTTCTGGATTTGTGGTTTTAGGTTTATGTGTTTGAGGTTGGTGGGTTTGAGGTATAATTTTTGTGGGTTTGAGGTTTTCGGGTTTGAGGTTTGTGGGTTTACGGGTTTCAGGTTTAATATTTTTTGGTTTAAGGTTTGTGGGTTTGAGGTTTGTGGGTTTACGGATTTGAGGGGTTTGAGGTTTGTTGGTTTAAGGTTTATGGATTTCTGAGTTTGAGGGTCGTAGGTTTATGGGCTTGGGGATTTTATGTTTGTGGGTTTACCGTTTGTGGGTTTGAGGTTTGTGGATTTGTGGTTTTAGGTTTATGTGTTTGAGGTTTGTGGGTTTGAGGTATAATTTTTGTGTATTTGAGGTTTTTGGGTTTGAGGTTTGTGGGTTTACGGGTCAGAGGTTTAATTTTTGTGGGTTTGTGGTTCGTGGGTTTGAGGTTTGTGGGTTTACGGGTTTAGGGATTTGAGGTTTGTTGGTTTGAGGTTTGTGGGTTTGTGGGTTGGAGGTTTGTGGGTTTGCTGTTTGTGGGCTTGTGGATTTGTGGTTTTAGGTTTATGTGTTTGAGGTTTGTGGGTTTGGGGTTTTAGGTTTAAGGATTTGTGAGTTTGAGGTTTGTAGGTTTATGGGCTTGGGGGGTTTAAGTTTGTGGATTTGAGGTTTGTGCGTTTGAGGGTTTTGGGTTTTAGGTTTGTGGGTTTACGGGTTTTGGGGGTTTGAGGTTTGTGGGTTTGAGGTATATTTTTTGTGGTTTTGAGGTTTCAGGTTTGTGCGTTTAAGGTTTGTGGGTTTGAGGTTTGTGGGTTTACGGGTTTGGGAGTTTGAGGTTCGTGGGTTTCAGGTTTGTGAGTTTGAGGTTTGTGTGTAAAGATATTACCGAATTCATGGTTTTAAAAGTTTCGAAATTTCGTGTTTCAGCTACCTTGGCAAGTTCATATTTTCTTAGGTTACTTTTTCGCAAAAAACTAAGAAAGTATCAGTGCTACATGAAATTATAATTCGTAAAGAGTATTTTAAAAAAATTTATTAGAATCGGTGAAAAATTGAGCAGTCAGCAGAATTTTGAACAAAATTTTGTAAAAAAACTCACTGTTCGTCGTATAAAAGGGCATAAGCGCCAACATTTGGCAGAGCAAAAAGGCATGAGCACCAACATTTTCTTCCAATATTTTTTTCAAACATTTTCTTCCAATATTTTTTTCAAACATTTTTTTGAAAAAAATTTTTTTCAAACATTTTTTTCAACATTTTTTTTCAATAAAATTGTTTAAAACATTTTTTTTTACAAAATAAGGAAATATTTTGTTTCAAGATTCTGTTAAGACTTAAATTAACGTCTTAATAGGCTACGAAACCCTTTCTTGCAGACGCTCGGCGCCTACTTTTACTCATTTTTGAATGGAATTTTGGGCAATTTATGGTAAGTTACCATAAATCATCTCTGAAATTACTGTTATATATACCATTAAACCATTTCCCTTTCAGGGTAGGCGTGACACTACCCGATTCGGGTAGTGTTTCTAGGTTTTTCTTGTAGTTATAAATAACTACAAGTGTGGGCTCACCACACCCACGATGTGCCAACAGCACTCATGTCAGTATTCTTGAATGGTCACCCATCCAAGTACTAACCGCGTCCAACGCTGCTTAACTTCAGTGATCTGACGAGAACTGGGTTTTTCAGCGTGGTATGGCCGTTGGCATACTGTTAATTACGAAAAATGTCCGGAAATTTTTTTATGGAATTTTTGACAATTTGGAATAAGTTAACATGAATGTCATGCTTCTTTATTCAGAATCTAATATGGACTGCAATCATGACTGTATTTCGAGAAATGTCTGAAATAATTCATTTGTTACAGAAAATATTGTATGCGCCAAGGGAGAGAGGCACTTTTTGGACTTGTGCACGGAAAAAATTTATCCGTGAAGAAGTCATGAACTTGCAGCTAGGTCTCGGATACGAGATAAAAAAATGAAACATTAAATCCTTATTTCTATGAGAAATATATGGAGGAAAAATTTTATTTGTGCGATTTAATTTTATATTAATTTATAAATTCGCAACTCAGAAGATTCAAACCCTCAAACACTGCTGACTCACCAGTTTCTAAACATAAACCAGGAGTGCGTAAACACGCGCAGCCATCGAGGCCAAACAAAATAGGTATTATAAAACTTCTAGCCACTCATCCGACGAGCTCGAGGCACACATACGAGCGCACACGCGCACCGCGCGTTTGGGAGAGTGTATATGTGGACCACGTACAGGCGAACCTACTTTCGAGTTCCCAGATTTGTCGGGCAAGCTCGTGAGTTTTCTGAGAATCTTTTCCTAATCACTCGTAATATTTTTGTAATTATTCACGTAAAAAAAAGTGATAAACCGTTTTAGAATTTTCACATCGAGTTCGTCAATCTTTCTCAAAATTCGCAGATTATTTACGAAAATACATAAATATCCGATGAATTTTTCTCATATCCGAGACCTAGCTACTAGTTCGTTACTTTTTTACGGATACATTTTTTCCGTGTGTATGTTTTTGGTACTCGCGCTACGCGCTCGCCAAGGACTTGTACTGGGAGCATACACTCGTCGAAAAAGCCCCTCTTCTCCCAGTAGGTGCTTAATACACTATTAATCGAGCCGCCACTAACGTTTCTGTGTGCATTAATATATCCCCGAGATACCTTTTATTCAAACGGTAAAAAATTCCCCTGATTAGGAACATCTTGGTTATTTTTTCGAATTCCTGGTCAGTTTTTATTGAAAATTTTTTCAACAATTTCATTATTTATTAACAAAATTTGGTTATAAAATAATTTTGAGTATCTTTGCGCAGTAAAAAGCTTCATTGCCTCCTGCACTTTTTTTGTAAGGTAATCTGTATGCAATTTACAGTGCAGTAGTAGTGTAACCGCTATAAGGATTTCCGCGTATCGTTTCGCCTGACCAAAGTCGGTCTTTACCACTGGCGAACAGTGGAGCGAGCGCTCGCACGTCTAATGGGCGTTGTACTAGTGGCAAAGATTTTTTAATTGGCATTAGGGTCAATAATGTTTATTTTTGTTTTGCAATTATTTTTCAAACATTTAAAAAAATAGAAATTGGATTTTTTATATTTTGTCCTGGACTGACTCACCGGACTCGTCAGCAAAGAAATGTAAAGCGGTCCTACCTTAGACATTACATTTTATATATTATTTGACCTAAATTCCATTCTAATGTATATTTTCCAAAAATTGCCATCTATGTTTGTAAGTTTGGTAAATTTTTCAGTTATTATTATAATGTATTTCAACCATGGAAAGGGGTTGAGATTAATTATATAATTGACATTAATTTTATTTTCAAATTCACAAAAATTGATGTTCTTCAAGCCATGGATAGGGACCAAAAATTAAATTAAGATATAAAAAATTATTAGGATGATAAGGAATTATTATTATTATTTGTGTCAAATGATTGGTGAACATGAAGAAATGAATCTCAAATTCATCCTTAGTATTTTTCTTCTTTCTCCTTGTGTTCGATTTTTCTATCCATATATGTTATTCTCCTTTCACCGCGCAAATCGAGGCTTGACTTGAACATCGCTAAGTAATCACATGTGTAACATGAATACACTGACACATTCGAAAAAAATTTCACCTAAATGATTTTCCTCGAAATCAGATTTTAATGTCAGGAGAAAGAGATAAAATTCATAAATTGCTGTTTACTATTCAAACATTTTCTGTTTGTTTGTTGTAAACTAGTTATTGCTTTAGAAATTAAAATTCAACTTTTGTCATTCATAATCTAAAATATGTTTACCATGAAACACAAAAAATTAATTAAAAAAAAAAAATTCATTTATTTTGAAAAATATTTATTAAAGTTGAGGGGGTACAATTATTGGGTTTTTGATGAGAAGCCTTATTTTTAAATATTTCTAACCTTTTACCCGATGCGTCAAACAGAATTTTACAAGGAATGTTTTCGATAGATTTATTTACCGTCTTGGAGAAGAACGAAGAAATTTTGAAAAATAATTACAATTTCATCATCATTTTTGAAAATCAAAACTAAACTTGACTTTTTCAAAATATCGAAACTTTTTGGTCCAAATAGTTTAGAAAGAAAGCTGAGGTTTTTTCCTGGAATTGATCAATTTTGACCTATTCTTCAGAAACAATTACTTATGTTCGGTTTTTTTCAAAATACTAATCTTGTAGTCTGCATAGATCCAGAGTTATGAGTCAATTTTGGGTGGCCATAAATTATGACCTAAATGGGCTAGGTCATTGAATTTTTTTTTAGAATTACGAGAAATTGCGTCTTCTTTCATTAAAGTCCAGAACATTCCTTCGCAAAATCAACAGGTTTCGAAGTACTCTTCAATTCCATGAATTTCTTGAATTCGATCAATTTCTTCAATTCCATAAATTTCTACAATTTCGTGAATTCTTTGAATTCCTTAAATTCCATTAGTTCCTTGAATTTGAAGTTTTTGTTTGTTTTTATTTATTTTTATTATTAATTTTTTTTTTCATTCAAAATGTTTCTGACTGTTTAAAATTGTTCAAACTCGTATAGGCAGAAGTAGATGGAAAAAAAAATTTTCTCAACCTCACAAGTAAAACGTAAAGCAGCTTCTTGAAATTACTCAGAGAGTAATTATATTGTTAAAAAACGTATACACGCCCCCCCTTTAGTCCGTATTTTTGGATTTCGAATTTCAGAAGAACTGTTTTTTAATACTTTCAAAGGTAGACTTTAAGAATCTTACGAATGATACAATTTATTTCTAAATATTTCGAAATATTATTTATAAGATCGGTAAAAAGAAATTGTCGGCACCAATAAGAAAAAAATTACGACCACCCACAATAAAAATTTTGAGAAAATTTATTATGATTTCGGTTTTATTTCAAAAGATTAATTTTAGGTTTGGAGATTACAAAATATATCAAAATAGAATCTGGATGATTTTAAAAACATTTTTTCTAATTTTGCAGGATATTTAAAAATCTTGAGAAAACCTTGAATTACTTAAAAAGATATTTAGAAGTTTTAGCAGTTTTAAAACGATTTGAAGATAATTTAAATTTAGAGAGGATTAAATTTTTTTTTTAATATAGGGAGAAATAAAATCATTTTATTTTAAAGACCTTTTCATCCGGAACACACGAAAGTTATTTGCATAGTGTCCATAAAAAAAGTTTGAGATTAAAAAAAAGTAACAGCAAAAAATTTCCAATGTTAAAAGAAACGATGTTTTTTTATTTCAAATGTTTTGAGCAAGTCCTAAAATACTTTAAAAAAATACAATATAGAAATAATTTTTTCATGGAATCATTCTCACACAAGGAAAATAATTTTTACAAATTCTTCTACATAAATGCAATTTTCTATGGAAAATCAGAAAAATGTAGCGCATAAAAACCCTGAACGTTTATAATTTATTTACTGCCTATTGATTCTATAGAATCTTGAGATTGTCAAAAATTATTCTTTCTCTCAACTTTGTTCAAACAATCAGAAGATAATGTTTTGAGATTAAAGACAGGCTACTTCACGTTTACTATTCCACAACATGACCTTCTTCTTAATTTATTAGAGTTAATAAATAATAATAATAATAATAATAATAATAATAATAAACCAGGCGTAGTGTTCCTCATAACATTCTACAAAGATTGGTAGCTCTAAAAAAGTATC
>CAKNYM010050487.1:42246-88327 GCA_932195095.1 Andricus curvator | reverse complement strand
CACGATTTCTTGAACTAAGCCTCTTGAACTACGACGCAAGTCATATGTTTATACATCTTCGAAAAACCTGTTGGAACATTTCTTGTTCCCATTCACAATGATGATTTTTTGTTTCAAAAATTACAATTATCTTTGGAAATTTCCTCTGCCATGTCAGAATTGGAATTATTTTGAAAAATGCCCTATTTAATTTCTGAATTATAATTTTTCTCGAAGATTTCCTCTTGTAATTAAAAATTATAGTTATTTTCAAAAATTTTTTTTACCAAATCAGGATTATAATTATTTTCAAAATTTTCTCTTCCTTATCAAAACGGTCGTTTTTTTTTAAATCCCCCATTCAGAGATAAAATTACTCTGATTCGTTAGAAATATTCATTAGAAAGATTCCTTTTTTTAGACTTGAATCTTTTTAAATATTCTCATGGAATTGAAAAAGAACATAAAACATTTTCCTATGAATCTTAAGAAAACGTCTTCATTTTCTTGAAAAATTTCAATTTTCTATAGAGCATTTTTTCGATAACTATTTAGACCGATTGAAAATATTTTTTAACTTTCTCTTCAAATTCATTTTTCAAAATAAACAATCAGTTAACTGAAATTTTCCCAGGAATCTAAAAAAAATTTTTTTTAAACTCTTAGAAACTTTCAAAATTCCTAAACAACTTCTTTGTTTAATTTTTAAAAAGCTGGATTTTGTTTTGCATTCTTTTGAATCTTTTCAAATCTTTGAATTCAACGAAACATCTTTTAAAATTATTCCAATTTTACCTAATTCTTTCTTATAATTATAGAAAATTTAAAAAATTTCATTAAAATCTTTCAGATTTTTTCTCAACAATTTTGGAAATGTTATGAATTCTTTTTTAATATTTGTATAATTAATTAAAAAAAAAAAAAAGATTAAAAATATTCCTATGAATCTTAAGAAAATTTTTAGATTTTATGGAATCATTTCAAAGTTCCCAAAAAGATTATTGTTTTGATTATTTCGATTCATTTTTTAATACTTCAAACTGTTTACTGAGTATTTCGAAATATGTAAACTTTTCTCGAAAATATGTCAGATTTGCCGAGTTAAGAATTTTTTCGGGAACTTGAAAATTGTCCTATGACCAAAATGTGATAGAAAAAATTGCCAAGACACAGAAGTAGAAATTGAAAATTCCCATTTTTGTACTATATATGTATATGTTTTTATTAAGGGCTGTATAAATTATTTCAAAAAAGCTTGTAGAAATTAAGAACGTGAAATTTGAAAAGTTTGATGAAAGAACATGGATGTGAAATATTTTCAGCATGATTGAGATAAGATAAAGGCTACATATTGAGGTAAAAACAAGAATTATTTACACAATTTTTGTATTTTACCTTGCTTTATTGACGTCAGTTATAATCCCTCCTCCAGTAGCACGCAACTAACATACGTTGATTAATTTATTTCACACTTAAATAAATATATTATTTTAATTAAACAAACCAATTCTCTCACCTAATTTTTTTATTTAACCGAAATCAAACTTCATAAAATTGTTCTGTCGCGATTCTAAAATCTGTAAAGTTCTTTTTGAATACCTTTAATTTAATAAAATCAATATAAAAATTGTTGGAATCATTTAAACCACCATAAATAATTTAAAAGTTTTTAAAATCTCTTGGAACTCTTTATTTCTTTTAAAAATTCCTTAAATGCTTTAAAACTACCCAAAAATATTTAAAATGCTCCGAAATAATTTGAAATACCTTGAAATGGAAAATCTGGAATTGAAATTTAAGAATTTTAAATTCGATTAAAATCAAATTCAAAATCCCATTTAACGTCCAATAATCAAGTTAATGTATAGAATTCCTGAAAATAAAACAAGAATTATCTGGAATTTTCAAAAATACTCTTAAAGTCTTTAAAATCCCTTACAATAGTTAAAAGTTTTTAAAAATATACTAAGACATTTCAAATCCATAAGAATCTTTTGAATTCTCTTGAAATTTTGTAAAGTTCTTGATATTTTATGACCTTTGAAATCTTTTGAATATCTTTAAATATTTAAAAGCTTTTCAAATTCCTTGGAATTTTTAAAAATGCCTTGAACCTTCGAATTCCTTTGCAATCACTGAAAGTGATTGAAGTCTATTAAAAATACTATGAAATATTTCAAATCCTCTGAAATCTGTTAAAATCCCTTCAAAAATTCTATAGCTTTTAAATATTTCTTGGCATATTTTAAAAAACCCTACAATATTTAAAATCTTCAGAAATATTTTGAAATCCGTTGAAACTTTTCCAAGTATTCAAAATTTTTTGGAATTGAGAAAAAGACAATAATAGTCTACGCCTCTTTGTTGCAAACTCACGCTCGGTTGAAAATACGTTTCACTCCTCTGTACACATGATACTTTATGTAACAAAGGTATGATTTACAAGTTCATCACGTCTCAAGTTTGAGGTTAGTTTGACGCAGCCATAATGGTACACTGTCGACTGCCAATGCGCATGCGCGCCGTACAATTATGAGCCTGTATTACACCCAGGAGTATTATGAACGCATTATTGTACTGCGCGCATGCGTATTCACTCTTGTTGTTAAAACGCCCACGTGAAGAAAGAAGTTGCCTTGTTCAAGCATGGGTCAAAAATAAGTCAAAAATGGGTAAAAAATTGTTCAAGGATGGGATATGTATGGATCATTAGCGTGGCTTATGTATTGCTTGTGGCCACGTCCCATGCTAAACTTAAATGATTAGTCAAACACTAAATTCCATGGTTTCCAGAATTAATCTTGCATAAAGAACAACAATAGGGAGTTCCGCTTTGACTAAAACCTTACTAATTCTCTTTTTATCATTTCACATAAATTAACTTAGTTTTAAGCGCTTTTTCGAACAAAAATTCATGACTGGTTCCGAACGTCAAACCAGTACGCATCACCTAGAATGTAAGTTTCAAAAATGTATTGAAACTTGTTCAAATTTATATTTCCTATTCAAATAATATTTTACAGCCCAATGTTCAATTTCTAGATAATACACATGTTTTAGGCATTAGTCAGAAAATTTTTAATTCTAAAGAACGAACGGGAGACAGAATTTTCATATGTGCAACATTTTGTAAATCGCGTGGCTTTACATATTCTTGATAACACTGTTCTGAAAGAATGACTTTTTTGTTTGGCACCTAATTAATTATTCAGGTCGTTTCTAAAAGATTTTTGGATGCAGATTACAAATTTTAAGCGAAAAATTTCTTATCCAAAAGTCAATAAAAAACAACCATAATCATTCTCTTGCCAAATACACTGTTAAATATTCTTATTAGAGACAAAAGTTTCATTTACTTTGGCTTTACTAACACTTCTCTGCGAAGAATTAAAATTGAGAAAAAAAGGAAATTGTAGTAATTAGCGTTGAAAAGTGTGATGTCGTTTTTTTGAGGGACTTTTCACTCCATTCAATACTCTTTGCTCTTTCGAATTGCAGGCCTTGCAACTTCGTCTGTGTCTTTCACAGTTGAGGTTATAGATTACAATTTTAGAGGAAATTTATACACAGCTTTACCCAGCTGGTGCAATTTTTTTGGAAAAGAATGGGACAAGCCTTGATCGAAATTGCGAAGTTTTTTCTAGCTTCGGCAACGCTAATTGAAGTCAAACAATGAGAAGGCTAAAAGTTGAAATTCAAATTGCAAACCATCTTTAACCCTGCTTGTGGCATTCTAAGGGGTAGAATGGGAAAAACCTGGATCAAAATTTCAAAGCTTTTTCTAGCTTCGGTGACCTTAAGTCATGTCAAATAATAATATTGAGAAAAGTTAGAGTGAAAATTGAAAACCTATATACATTTTGACCCTGCTGGTTTCATTCCAAGGGAAAGAATGGGACAAGCCTCGATCAAAATTGCAAAGCTTTTTCGAGCTACGGTAATGCTAATTCATATCAAATAATAAGAAGCGAAAAAGCTGGAGTTGATATTGGAAACTCATATTCATATTTATCCTGCTGGTGTAATTCTAAGGAAAAGAATGAGACAAGCCTGGATCAAAATTGGAAAGCTTTTTCGAGCTTCGGTAATGCTAATTCATATCAAATAATAAGAAGCGAAAAAGCTGGAGTTGATATTGGAAACTCATATTCATATTTATCCTGCTGGTGTCATTCTAAGGAAAAGAATGGGACAAGCCTGGATCAAAATTGGAAAGCTGTTTCGAGCTTCGGTATTCATTAATTATTCATTAAATTATTCATTAATTATGTCATCAATTCCAGAAAATACACAGATTTCATGATTTAGTAGTAGAAAAACTTAAGTAGAAAGTGATATGAATTGCTTAAAAAATAAAAAAAATAACCTAATAAAAAAATATAATTCTTAAAATTTACTTCCTGTGTCAATAATTCCAAAAAATACTGACCTTTTATGATTAACAGGGATAATGAAATTTTTTGACAATTAATAGTTGTTTAAATAATTTAAAATTGATTAGAAAATACCTTCGAACTTGTCACTGTGCAAAAACAAAAATGAATTATGTAATCATTTGAAAAAGCTTGTCCTTAACATACATTTTAAGTAAAATTTCTATTTTGCATTTTGGGGGCATTTTTCAAGCGCAATATAAAATCGTTGGGACGTAAATTTCGAAATTTATGGGGTAGAAACGATTCTTCAAATATTTCTTAAGAGTTGTGTAAAATTCAATTCACGAAAAGTTAATAAGTATTATAGTTCTCCATTTAACTTCAAATGTCCGGGGGCACGTCTTGATATTAACGAATTTGAAAAAAGTACTGCAATTTTTTGCCAGAAAGATTATGAAATAGGTGGGGGGGGGGGGCCATCTAGCAAGAAAAAAAAATCTTTTTACCGTAATATACATACATCATAATTGTCAGAGACAGCATACGTCCTCTCCTCTGGAAAAATGTAAAATTCTTCTTTATATTCGTGCAGAATAACGATCAAAGTCTTGATTCCTTTTCATAATGAAATGCAGTGTATGAACCGGAAAAGAAAATCAGATTTTTGCCAGAAATCATTTCGAAACTATTTTTTCATTTTTGACATTTTTAATGTAAACAAAGTCTAAAAAGACTTGAAGTTTGCAGTAAGTTTGACTTCCACTGTTACTAATAAAAGAGAGACGACTCATCATTCAAAAATTAATGAGATTTGAAAAAAAAATTTCTGACCGGCAATATTAAATATAAGTATAGGTTTCTAATTTCATCTTTTGTCCTTCTCAATATTTGACTTAAATGAGCATTACCGTAGCTAGAAAAACCTTTGCAGTTTTGATCCAGGCTTGTCCCATTCTTTTCCTCAGAATGGTACCAGCAGGCTGAAGATGAATAAAGGATTACAATTTAAATTTAAACTTTTCCCCTTTTCATTTTTTGACTTGAATTAGCGTTACTAAATTTATAAAAATGTTTGCAATTGTTGTCTAGGCTTATCCCATTTTTGTCCTTAGAATGACATTAGGAGGTTAAATTTGAATACAAGTTTCTCATTTGAACACCAGCTTTTCTCCTTCTCAATATTTGACTTGAATTAGCATTACCGAAGCTAGAAAAATGTTTGCAATTTCAATCCAGAGTTGTCCCACTCTTTTCTTCAGATAAAGATGTATATAGATTTATAATTTTAATTTCAGCTTTGTCCCTTATTGTTATTTGACATGATTTAGCGTTGCCGAAAGCAAAAACATCTTTGCAATGTTGATCCAGGCTTGTCCCATTCTTTTCTTAGAACGACATCAGCAGGATAAATATAAATATAGTTTTCCAATTTCAACTCAAGCGATTCCCTTTCTCAATACTTGATTTGCACTAGCTTTTCCGAAGGTGGACAATTTTTGAAATTTTGATCCAGGTTGTTGAAGATAGAGAAAAAGCTTTCCAATTTTGATCAAGCCTTATCCCACTCTTTTCCTTAGAATTGCACTACCAGGGTAAATATGTAAATAGATTTCGTCTGTTGTTTTTATGCAAGATTAACTATGGAAACCGTCAAATTTCGTGTTAAAATAATCATTAAAAGTTTAGCATGGGTCCCATCCATACATGTCCCATCCTTGAACAATCTTAAACCATTTTTGACCTATTTTTGATCCATGCTTGAGCAAGGAAACTTTTTTCACGCAGTCATCTTTTTTATTGGAAATGAATATATTTCGCCTTGAAATCCCAGGAATTTAAAGTGTTTCATATTGAGGTCAAAATGATAGTTATATTGGTGATTTTTAAAAGAATTGATTCCCTTATTATTCCCCTTTTTTCATGAAAAATTGCCCTGTATCCTCTGTTCAGGGATAATTTTTGGTCAAGGTTACTATATGATTTGTCACTTTTATTTTTTGAAGTTCAACAAATTGGTTGTAAATGCAATCGTTTGTTTGGTATTTATTTTGTTCGTTCGTTAAGAATTAAACTATTCTGTTAAAAAGTCGTCTTTTTTGTTGAGAATTCATCTCCATAATTAAATTCGACTGATTTTGATTTTAAATTAAAATCTTTTCTTGTGAGAAATATCCACTATTATATTTTTTGTAGGGAATTAAGGTTTTTCGAGTGAAAATTCACGTATTCGATTGCAAGTTCAACTTCTTATTAGAAAATCAATCTTGTTGTTGTTGAATATTCATTATTTTAGGTAAAAATTCAACAATTTGGTTCAAATTTTATTTCGTCCTTGACTGACATATCTTTCTTGGTTGAAAGCTAAACTGTTTTATTGAAGAATCCTCTTTTTATTTCAAAAATTCATCTGTTTTGGTAGAAGTGTTTTCATTATTACTCAGTTAAAATTTTGTTTATTTTGTTGAAAATTCCACTTTTTTAAAAAACATATGTCTCTTTCTATAGAAAGTTCGTTCTTTTGGTTAATAATTTATTTCTTATAATTTTAAATTTAACTATTGGTTAGAAGTTCCGGTATTGTGTCAAAACTTTTTCGCTTTTGCTTAAAATTCAACTATTTGGTTTTGAATGCAACTGTTTGGTCTAAAATTCATTTTTTTAAATTGAACTATTAGGTTGAAAAACCATCTTTCTTGGTAGAAAATTCATCTTTTCGGGTTGAAAGGTCAACAGGTTTCTGAGAAATTCGATTTTATAGCTTGGAAATTCAGCTCTTAACTGTTTTTGAATGAACTGAATTGAAAAACTAAAGTGATTCTAAAAGATGAATGAATTTTAAAATGTATTGAATTTGTGAAGTAACAGAATTTTGGAGACTCTATTGAGAGATGAAAAATATCAAACCTAGCGAGATTTTCTCTTTTTTATTAATATAATAATGATAATAATCTCGACAAGTTTCAATTTTTCCCGTTTCAATAGATTTTTAAAACTTCTGTTATTTCATCAATTTGATACATGTTAGAATTCAGATATCTTTCAGAATTACCAGGCAAACAGTGACTGACAAATTTTTCCGGGTGTTAGTAGGACAGAGACGAAGGTCAATTAGGCACTGTTTTCGATTTCAACTGTTTGTTCGGGCTGATAAGATTTTCTATTGCTTTTACCACGTAGACTACACCCATTGGAATATTTCCTCATTCTAATGAATCTGTCAGGTATATATGGTGGTGGAAATGATCCAGATTTATCAGTCACCTTTCACGAAATCTGGCAAGAGAAATGAAGATCCCTCTTGGAACTCTGTTTCTTGCCCTAGTGGCTTTCATCAATTTTTGTGGTAAGTTTGACCGCTATAATACTAACCTTGGAAGGGGTTGGAGAGGGATAGTGTGAAAGGAGGAGAATAATAGTGAATGAGGGGAGTGGTGGAGAAGGATAGTGGGGAAGGAAGGGACAAGATGGGATGGTGGGAAAGTTGGGAAGGAGATGCTGGAGAGGGGAGGGAAGTGGTTGAAGGTTTATGATAAGAAAGGAGGCAGGTAATAGAAAATGCGAGGAGTGGCGGAGAAGGATGTTGGGAAAGGAAGAGATAAGAGGGGTTTGAGGGAAAGCAGTGAAAGGATGGAAGGAGATGGAAGAGTGGGAAGGGAAGTGACGAGGTTGAGGGGATATGATGGGAAATAATGGGAGGTCTGGAGAATGATGGTGGGAAGGTATCGAAAAGCGGGGGATGGTGGAAAAGTTGTCACTTTCCATACTTTAAAAATTGGTTGGTTGTTATGAAAAAAAAACATTATTTTTATTGCATACAGTTTCAGACTTAAAAAAAGTAATTATTTTATTAATCGTTTTTGTTAATGAATTTTTCCCTCACTGTCGCTTTTTCAACATTTTTTTTATAAATACATAGTTTTATTTATATAAAACAAGGCTTACTGTTTTCAGGAACACATTTCCTACAATTCTGCTCTTTTGTTTTAGAAATAAGTGAAAAATCTTAAAATATATTAATTTTTTGAAAAATATGACCTTTTTAAAAAATTCTTCTAATGATTTTACCCATAAGAAAATTCACTTTTAAAATTGGAAACAGTGCGAAAGAAAGGGAAAGAAACAGAAAGAAGCGCGTGGTGAAGAAGGTGGGCGAGGGTGGCAAGGAAATGTTGGTAGAGGGTTAGCGAGGAAAGAAGGAGAAATGATGGAAGGAGAGTGAAGAATAGGGAAAGAGTAGTATAGTGAGCAAGGACGGAAATGGAGTAAAATTATAAGAAACGATGGGAGGGATGGAGAAGGATGGTGGAAAAGGAAGCTAAAGAAAGCGAAAGGACGGCGCAGCGAGGTTGGAAAGGGCGAATAGGATAGAGAGGAATAATAGGAAATAAGAGAATTTCGCTGAAGGGGTTTAAAGGGAAATGCGGTGAGGGGAGTGAGGGAGACTGAGAAGGCCCGATGGGGAAGCCATGATGTGACAGTGCCTGTGTTTTCAAGAAATCTCCTCTTATGCTCGTTTTTCAGCTTCAACGCGAACTGAATTATTAGAAAAAAATCTCTTTTAATTGAAAATACTACTATTTGCTTGAAGATTTAATTACTTGGTTAACATTTTTTTTAGTTAAAAATTAAGTTTCTCAACTGATAATTGTGCTTAATTCATCATAGGTTGAAAATTAATCGTTTCTATGTAGTTCAAAATTTAATTATTAAATTTGTGAATGATAATTTATCTTTTTTGATAGAAAATTCAACTACTCAGTTGAATGTTAAACTACTTTGTTAAATTTGTGTCTTAGTGGTTAAAGAGTACAATATTTTGCTCATAATTGCTGATTTGTTTGATGAAAATTTATTTTTTTAACTGAAAATGTTAGCTTTTTTATTATTGCTTTAAATTCGATCGTTTTCAGTTTGAAATTCAACAATTTGGATCAACATTTATGTATTCATTTTAAATTGTATTTTTTTGTAGAAATTACTTTTTCATCATCTTGAATAAATTGTTATTAACAAACTGTATTATTTTTGTTTTATAAAGCTCAAAGTATATAAATGCCTTTGAAGACAATTGTAAACAACGTTTGGTCAGAAAAATTAATTTAGTTATGAGGAAAACTCATTTGTTCAGAATTTGTTGATCAAAATGTTTATAAAAATAGTAACTGTGAACTTGTGCTGATTTTTCGTGATAAATATTATTAGAATTATTTCTGTTCTATAAGTGCAGGTGCAATAATTCCATCTGATGGTGAGTTTTTTCTGTATTTTTTCTTGAGATAAAAATTCACAAAGCTGAAATGGCCAATTTTGTCACTTTATTTGTCTATATATTGTTGCTCTGTTAAAAAAATCAAAGAATCGCAAACCATAGCTCTCTCAAAAATTCAATGCAGTGCATTTTTGAAAAAAATACTTTGAAATTGGTTAAGAAATACGACCTGTGAGCGATTATGAACAGTAAATTCTTATTTAAGACGCGTGCTGGGGTAACCGCTCCACAATATTATTTATCATCAACTCAAAGAGAGAGCAAACAAAAAGTTGAACTTTTTCTGAATCTAAGGCGTTCAGGCTTCCCATTACTTGAAAAAAATGTTAAAGTCCGTTTGCAGAATAGGGCAAAATCGGAATTCGTTTATTAGAAAATTATATTAATGAGCAACAATAACAAATAGCACGATGTTGAGGATGTTATTGTTGACTGCATTTATTTATCACCATCCTTAAAAATGTTTATCAAATTGTCATAAATAGTTTCCTAAAGAGTAATTTGTTAATCAAACCAGACCTGCCCACCTCGGGGAAATTCCCTTCGAGAACAGATGTTCCGTGTCCCCTACTATTTCTCCTAGAGAGCGAGAGAGGTGGTAGACGCATGCGCGTGGTATACGCGTACGTCACAGAGGAGAGATTCTCGCAAGCGTTCGCCACCACTCCCGCTCTCTAGGAGAAAGAGTGGGGGGCGCGGAACATGTGTTCCCGAAGGGAATTTCCCCGAGTTGGGCAGGTCTGAATCAAACGATACAGAAATGTTCAATTGCACATGGTAAATAAACAAATTCATTTTTTTTTAACTTTATAACGTGACTTAATACTAATGGGTAGATTTTTCCAATACTCAGTTTTAATTTTCCTTTCAGCGTCAAAAATCGTTGGCTCGCTTGTGAAATTTCTGCTCAACAGTTCTGCTGGGCCCATGCGTAATAGCTTAGGTTCCTGAACTCAAAGTTGTCAGTCATTGAATGATTTCACGAATTTCAGTTCTCTTACAGTCCTCCCGCTAAGTCTTCACTTTTCCAACAGCATGCGTCCAGCAGAACTGTTATAAAAATTTACCCATAAATTATTATAAATTTCCATAAATTTCCGTAGAGTATCATAAATTACTATAAATTTCATAAATTTCTATAAATTTTAGAAATTTATGGAAATTTTTGCGAACTTATAGGCATTTATGGTGAGTCACAAAAATTTATAGAAAGTCCAGATTGTCAAAATATATTTACATCATCGAAATTTAGAACCTTCGGTTTTTTTAATATCAACTGACTTTGGGATCAAATTTGGCCTTTCTTTATTTTGGACCAATAGCAAATTTTTGGGGTTCATTGAAAAAATTCTTAAATAAAAATCCCTATATTATGTCTTACAGATGGAAGTGATGATCGGACAGGTGAAGTGCAAACATCAGGGCGGCGCAGAAGAACGGCTAATTCAGTACCAGATCAGGCTGCGACGACTACCACTGACCAGATGCAAGAACAATTCGGCCAACTCAACCTTGCTTCACAAAGTTCTAGCTCTCACCGTTAGTATATTAGAACTTTTTTTCAACTAAAGAAAAAAGGGAATCAGAAAAAAATCCAAATTTATTTCTTAACCGCCAATCAATTGTTCTCGCTGGACGGCGTTGGCCCCTGGAGATCTTTGAAACAAATTTCAAGTTTTGACTTGAAAAGTACATATTCTTATAGAAAATTTAATTGCGCATCTTTTTTCATCAAACAAAAATGTTTAAGCTTTCCCCGTTTTCAAATTAAACCCGAAAAACACGTTTAAAAAAATAACTTTCTGTAAATTTTAGAAATTTAGGAAAGTTTATGAAATTTGTGAAAATTAATGATAATTTATGGAAATTTGTGGGAATTTAAAGGCATTTATGGTGATTTACGAAAACGTATAGAAAGAATAGATTCTCAAAATATATTAACATCATCGAAATTTGGAACCTTTGGTTTTTTTCAATATCGACTGACCTTGGGATTACATTTTGCCTCTCTTTATTATGGATTAATAGCAAATTTTTGGTGTTCGTTGAAAAATTTCTTGAATAAAAATTCCTATATCATATCTTACAGATGAAAGTGGTGAGCAGCGACGTGGAAGTCAAGGAATAAGGCTGCGTAGAAGAAGTGAGTATATAAAAATTTTGTTGAAATAATAAAAAACTGCTGGGATTCAGAAAAAAAAATCCAAATTTTATTTCTTAACCGCCAATAAAATGTTCTCGCTGAACGGCGTTTCCCCTGGAGACCTGTGAAACAACTTTTCAAGTTTGACTTGAAAAGTATATATTTTTATATAAAATTTAATTGCTCATCTTTTTTCATCAAACAAAAATGTTGTAGCTATCCCCGTTTTCAAAGTAAATCTGAAAATCCCGTTCAAAGAAAAAAGAACTTTCTGTAAATTTTAGAAATTTATTAAAGTTTATGAAATTTGTTGAAATTAATGATAATTTATAGAAATTTGTGGATATTTAAGGGTATTTATGAAAATTCATGGAAATGTGCAGTAATTAACCGGTAACTTTAAATAACAGTTCTGCTGAATGCAAACGCAATAGCTCAGACTATAACTTCTGTAATTTGGAAGAAAATCCCTAACTGCAAAATATACGTAGCCGAGAAAATCGTCAAAAACTGTTCGAATCTTTATTCGCGTGTATCGCGGATTCTAATTCATTTTCTAAACTTCTTTGGTTGTTCTTGGTTAATTTGCATATGAACTTGTCATATCTGCCAAAAAGTTGTTGAAAATGTTAATTAATTATTGACAATGTAATTAATGGTGTGAATCGGGATGCTGAAATTCGGACAAACGCCGTAACCGGCAGTTACGGCTCTCTTCGTATTACGGACCTTAGAAACAGGCCTGCCGTAATTTGAGAGAACGCCGTTCATTGTAAAAGAATATGAAATAATTAAATTATTAGAAATTATTGTTCAGTCAGGAAATTATAATTATTGTGGAATATTACATAGTATTAATATTACTATAAATAATTATTCAATTTTCAAGAATTGATGCAATTTGAAATGTAAATCATCAAAATGACAGCGTTTTTATTTGTTAAACGTAAAACTCACAAAATTTTTAAATTGTGAATTAAAAAGTTACGACGTTTCTCGAAAATGAAACCTTTTTCTCGCGGTTGATCGGACCTTTCAGAAATCACGTCGCATCGGCTTGAAATAGCCCGATATTTGAGTCAAGTTTGATACTATCCGTTACGGCGTTTTCTCGAATTTTCGCCTGCCCTATTCAGCCGTCTATGATTTACGCTTGCAGTTAAAGGTCAGTTACGGCTCTTTCTCAAATCTCAAATCGACCATCTTTGAAGTTAACGGTGTTTCCCCAAAATTATACAATAATTATTTTTGAAGTTATTAACAATTCAATAAATTATTTAAATAATCCCGTGCATATTTTTTCACGATTCCAACGAGAAAAAAAACCTGATTTTTCGATATTTTGCAGTGAACTGTGTTTTTCCAAATTACAGCAGAATAATTTCTAAAATTTTTAAAAATTAATGAAAATTTATGAAATTGGTGGAAATTCATAAAAATTTGTGAAATTCATGGAAATATATAAAATTTATGGAAACTTTTTAATTTAAGATTTTTATGGTAACTTGTCGATGACTTTTGATAACCTCGATGACGGTTCTGCTGGGCGTATGAATTGTGCTCGAATATTTTGTATCCTGAAAAATGTAGTTATTGTCCAAAACTCCTCGTTGGCGTTTTTTTTGCGTAGATTTAAAAAGCCACTCAAAAATAATTTTTGAAATAATACTGCACCTATCAATACTTAACTTTATAAAGCCAGTTTTTGGAGTCGCTGATTTCGAATTTGATGTAAAAAGTTACAAATTAAAATGATGGATCCAATGAAACCATTAAAATCTACTGAACTCGTCGGTTCCCATACACTTGTACATTTTACTGGAAGTTAGATAAAATCTACAGAAAATCAGTACATTTAATTGAACTACTTTTAAAACCTTCTAAAATGTCATGCTGTCCATATTTGTACCGACCATGTTTGTCAATTTTACAAATTCTTTTTCTGCGTGTGTTATGAGAGGAGTTTTGGAGTCACCGATTTAAAATGTTTGGGGTTTGTTGAAAAAATTCTTTAATAAAAATCTCTATATTATATCTCACAGATGCAGGTGTTGGCAGGGCAGTAGTATCTCGAAGCTCGACACGGGCTTCAAGTTCTAGGAACCGAGGTACAGGTTAGTATATTATAATTTTTCAAACTGACACAAAATTGGTGGGTCTCAGAAAAAAATCTGAATTTTATTTCTCAACCGCCAATAAATTGTTCTCGCTGAACAGCGCTGGCCCTGGAGACCTTTGAAAAAAGTTTCGAATTTTTAATTGAAAAGTACATATTTTCATAGGAATTAAATGTCGCATTTTTTCTCTGGATAAAATGCTGCAGCTTTTTCCAAAACATAATTCTATAAATTTGGAATTTTCATAAGGATTTAAGAACTTTGTGGACATTTATTGGAATTCTTGGGAATCTATGATAATAATTTATGGCACATTCGGTGATCGCCTCCCCCAGGATTTTCTGTTTTACCTTCGATTTTTTTGTTTTATTAGAAAATGGAGAAAAATTAGGAAAATATGCAATTTTATAATGACATGTAATTTGTAATAAATCCAATTAATCCAGCTTATACTATTGGTCAACTTAATTAGTTATAGCTCTCTATGAGTATATGTTCTAGAAGAAGTATATAATCCAGGCATTATATATAATCCCTAGGAATTATATATAAAATGCCCAGCACGAGGAAGGTCAAGTATATAATCTTGATTTTTATTATAATGAGTGGGGAATGAAGATGAGCATGCTAAATTCAAGAGCAGATTCAACACACGCTTACTCACTACTTATTGCAACATGGCATACTGTATTGACATTTTGATTGACACTGAACTTTGTTTTTTCCGCATAAATATTTATTGGTTTGAAACTCTGTTTTGCAGGAACATTGAAAAAAATCTGGTATGAAAAGATTCGTGGCAGCTGATCTTTTTTGAAATTATCTTCACCATTTTTTATTTGAAAACAAAGTTGATTTTTGTTCAATGTTCAGAAGTGACATTTCTTTAAGATTTTCTGATTTATAAAAAAGGTCTTGAAACAGTGCAAGAATAGGGTGATCCAAATTTATACCTGTGAAAATTCGAATTTTGATTTTTGCCGATCAATACCCCCTCCACCCAATTGGTTTGTTTTAGGGAAAAAGAAATCTCTTTTTTTTTTAATGTGTCAACATTGATTCATTCCCGCGGGCTTTCGAAATTAACATTGGGTTTTGAATGGGAATAGCTCGGTTTTCGAAAAAATGGAAAAAAGTACTTTTTATTAACTTTTTGTCAATCAGAGATAAAAATTTGATAAGGAATATTCAGGGAATAATTTTCATCTGATAACTTCAAATTTTTACGCCCCGAACCCCATTGCGTTGTGCCCGAAAATGCCGCAAAAAATTCAAAATATCATATTTTTACAAATATTATTTTTCTTAACTTTGTTCAAAAAATCAGAAGGCAATGTTTACCATTTGGAGACAGGCTACATCGCGTTTACAATTTCAGAATATGACCTTCTTATTGTGTCAATAGAGTCGAGAATGTCATATCATCGCGTCGTTTTATTAAACTTTTTAATTTTTCACATTTTCCGTTTCATTCACCTTTTTTAATTATTATATACAGTCCTAAGTAAATTTATTTATTTATATTAGACAATAAGTTGCTTTTCACTATTGAATTAGAAAATATCTCGACTAATCGAATAAGTAATTTTCTAATAATCTTTGGTGGCTCACTTTTCGCTAATCTTATCTGTAAAATTTCGCTAGTAATTATACATGAATTTTACCAATTCTTTCAAAGTATCTTTTTCAAGGCTTATTCAAGGCAAATATATAATTTTTACAAGGTTGTACATACAAAACCGATACCTGTAAAAAAGCATACTTTAAGGGTGGAGTCTTTCGGCAACTTACGGCGTCGGCAGTCTAGGCAAATAACCGATTCTTGAAAAATAATTTTTCACGAGAATATTGAAAAATGACGTTTTATCCCATGTGTCTAATGCTACTTTTTGGTCCTCCATATCAGCAATCTTGTTAGCTGACATCACAGATTAAAACACATTAGAAAAGGTTAAGTGTGTAATTGAAAGTATTTCTGTGATCAATCACAGAAGCCGCATCTTAGAGGGATTGGAAAGGCACTTTCCATTTATTGACATTATTTTTGTGACCAGTTAGAGGGGTGCCTTTTCGCCCACCCCCACTTGATGTTTTAAAGGCGAAGGGATTTAAAAAGATTATTTTTGTAAATTACAATTCTTCCAGAAAATTTCCACTTAGTTGAAAATAATACTATAAAGCCATGAAGTGTTTTTAACTTGGTTCGCTTTCTCGCGAACTTAAATAGGACTCGTTTCAAATTGAATATCTGTTTATTTTCCTTAACCCGTCTTGAACGTAAAAGATGACAAACAATTTTATATTTTACCTACTATATAAATTGTTAGTTGAAAAAAATATAACTTGTGCATACCAAGTTCAATGCATATATTTCAAATTCGTCCTAATAAGTTGGACTATCCACGAACCTTTTTTCAAATCATTGGAACAGAGTTATTTTTTCAATGAGAAAATTTTTATTTTGAAAATTAAAATTACTTTTCAAATACTTCTTCAATTATCTTTTCAATCAATTTGAAAGCCTTTGAAAATATTCAAAGTTCTTCCTTCTATTGATGTTGTTCATTCAATTTTAATTAACACTGGCTTATTTTATTCTCTGAACGATTCTTTACTATTTGTAAGGTTTTTATGTAAAATATTTTATTCGGGAAGAAGTAATGTTATTCCTAATTATTCACTTTGCAAATTACAGTAAAGTTAAATATACCTACACTATTATGAAATAAAATAAGCTACTCTCAATTAAAATTGATTGAAAATTGAACAAATATTTTTGGCGAACCTAGACATGAGACCTAGATCACACAAGGTACACACTGCCAGTACCATTCAAAAACATATTACAAGTATACCGAAGGGATTGTCAGGCATTTTAGAATAAGCTCATGTGATTTATGAGTTATTTCGTCTTTTTTTTTGCTTTTGATATATATCAAACTTTATCGTTGATTTGCGACTCAGGAATTATCGCGTGTGGAAAAAGTTTGCATGGCTCACGCATGGCAATAAAATTGGAAATATCTGGCTGAAGCGTGGGTCACGACTGAATGGTAGCATGGCCAAAGCTTTGTTCTTGTCCGTCTCCCATGCTTAGGACACGCTAAACACAAATTAATATTCTTAAGAACATTCAAGTGTTAGAGAACAATAGCTTGCGTTGATAATTAAAATCTTAAGTTTGCCAATAGCCGAGACATCTCTAAATGGTAAGTCCACTACCCGGGTGCATCGGAACGTGCACCAGGTCGTTCAAGACGTCTTCTACGAGAACTTGGAAAGAATTTAAATTATGTAGATAGCCAAAACAACTCCAAATGGTGAGTCGACGTTCCGGCTGCACCGGGTCGCGTACCAGGTCGTTTAGCACGTATTCTACGATAATTTTGAAAAAAATTTGAATTGTGCTGACATCCAAAATAACTACCAATAGTAAGTTGACGACCCGGGTGCACCGGGTCGCGCACCAGGTCGTTTAGCACATATTCTACGAAAATTTTTGAGAAATTTAAATTGTGCTAACATCCAAAATAACTGCCAATAGTGAGTCGACGACCCGGCTGCACCGGGTCGCGCACCAGGTCGTTTAGCACGTATTCTAAGATAATTTTTAAAAAAATTTGAATTGTGCTGACATCCAAAATAACTACCAATAGTAAGTAGACGACCTGGGTGCACCGGGTCGCGCACCAGGTCGTTTAGCACGTATTCTACAAGAATTTTTTTCAAATTCAGATTTTGCTAACATCCAAAATAACTACCGATAGTGACTCGACGACCCGGGTATACCGTGTCGCGTAACAGGTAGTTTAGCACGTATTCTACGAGAATTTTTTAAAAATTAAAATTACTCGAGCAGCAAAAATAACTATAAATGGTGAGTTGATGCTCCGGGTGCACCGGGTCGCGTACAAGGTAGTTTAGCACGTATTCTACACAAATTTTTCAAACATTCAAATTGCGCCTTAAGCTAAAATAACCACCAATGGCGAGTCCATGATCCGGGTGCACCGGGTCGCCCACCAGGTAGCTTAGCGCGTAATCTACGAGAACTTTTTACTTGAAACGTTTTTGAGTTAATTCTTAATTTCGGAAAATTAAAAAAAAAAACCTTTTTCTCTTTGAACTTTTCAAATTTCATTCATTTACTTCAAACAAAAAAATGACTTTTCTACTATAAAAGATAGCTTTAAAAAAAATACTTGAATGTTTAACAAAATAATAAAATTTTTTAATCCAGGTTCGTTTTAGATTACCTTTTGTGGGTTCATGTAAATATTACGAAAAAGTTATAGGACTTGTAGTGAACCCACCAACAAAAGATCTTAATGATGTATCATTTGCGTGGATTTTTCAGCTTTGGGACGCCCTGTCAGTAAGAAATCTACACCATTGAGCTTCTTCTCCTCGTTTTTTTGCAAAAAATGATTATTGTTGGTTTAGTGCAATAATTATCAATAATGTCAGGTGATTCTAAATTATTCAGACAAATTCCATTCACTTAGGCCATTGTTTTTTTCTCCAAGAAGTCGACTTTCTTCTCACAAAATCATAATTATCGAGTTTGCCTGTTAATATACTTTATACGTTTTCAAGAAATTCCATGAACTCAAGGAATTATGTGAATCAGAGTAATTATTCGAATACAAGAAATTCCCGGAATTCTATGAATTCAAGGAACTTGAAAAATTCAAGTAATTAAAAAAATTCTAGTAATTTTGAGCCTACAAGGAATCTAGAGACTTCCGGCAGGTACTCAGGGAATTCTTGGAATTTCGAGAATTGAAAGAATTTTTTTAATTTAATAGATTCCAGGAATTCAAGAATCCATGAAATATAATGAACTAGAACATTGTGCTCGCTATGCGTGCAATAATTACCTTTATATAAAAACACAAAACTCGGTTCATTTTCCAACATTTTGTTATAGATTTTACAGAAATTCTTATATGATTGGAAAACGTATATGATCTGCAGAAGATTTTTCATTATAGCGAGAAAATTCCAGTAAATTCAATATGAATGACACAGTTTGTTTACCATTCAAAGAACATAAAAATACAGTTTTACGGTATTTTCAAACAAACTATTTACCAAAGCGGAATTAAATTCAATATTTTTGTATTTGATTTGGATTTTCTTTAAGATTCAATTTGTCACATTTTCTGGCCATGTTTGTTACTTGGATGTATTAAATCATTCAATTTTTATTTGAACATTTTGAAATAGAAATGCAATCGTGCGAGAAATGTAATATTTATGTGCATGAAGAATCTGGGAAAAATTCAAAATCTATCATGTAACATTTTACCTAATCAAGACGGACGTATACAACAGCATTTCAATTTATGTTTGACACGACCACAATTAAGTAAATTTATTGCTTATCAGCAGTCAAAATGGTATTTTTAAATTAAATCAATGTCAGATTTGTATTTAGCGCACCAAAATACATAAATATATCATGTCTGACTCTTTTCAGACGATTTCAATGCCATGGGTTATTCCATACTCGAAAAAGTTGATTTTCTAGAGAATTTTCCGCGTCTAGGGGGAAAAACACTGATGCGCTGGGGAAAAACTAAGTTCACATACGTATTCAGCGCACCAAAAGCAATACCAAAACTAAACTCAGACCTCACTCCTTTGTTGAAAATGATTCTTTTTGCTTAATACGTTGATCCTTTCGCTTGAAAATTCATTTCTTTGATTGAGGATTAATTTTTTTCATCGAATCTTAATTTTGTTAACTCGAAATTTCGCTATTCCAGTGTATGTCAAAAATTGGTCTCTTCTTATAAAAATTTAATTTTCTTGGTAGAAAATTTCTCTGTTTGATTGTGAATTTACCTTCGTGTTGAAAATTCATCTATTTTGTTGAAAATTCATCTATTTTGTTGAAAATTCATCTATTTTGTTGAAAATTCATCTATTTTGTTAGAGAATTCGTCTTTGCAGTTAAAAATTCAACTATCGCGTTGAAATTTCCCTTTTTTTTGGTTTGGTTAACCACTTATCTTCTTTAGTTAAAAATTTAGCTATTGGGTTGAAAACTTCTGCAATTTATTGTAACTATGTCTCTTGAATTCTGTAAATTTCTATATTTCAGAAAATGCAACTAAATTTGAATTAAGGAAACTCCAGGAATTTAGAGCCTTTGAGAAATTTAGAGACTCCAGAGAAGTATTCAGGGAATTCCGTGTAATCATAGAATTCATGAATTCAAGGGAGTTTGAAGATTGTAGGGAATTCAAGGAATAGGGTTATCCACAATACTAAATTACATGCCAAGAGAAGAAAGGCAGATATTTCCGACGATTCGCTCGAGCAGCAATCACGTGAGTCGAGAAACTGCGTTCTCCCCTTGGCACGTATACTTTTTTCGAAACAAGCCTGCTAAAACTTCGACTTTCAGTTAGGCATTTCCAATGTTGACGACTGATCAGTTGGATAGCTAAGGGCCAACAGAACTGAAAAAACCTTGGGAAGGCATGAAACAAAAAATTTCTCGAACCAAAATCATGAGAAACGATAAAAAATTTTCCTAATTTCCAAGAAATCTCAAAATTTGTATTTTTTAAAATTTTTGTGAATTTCCAAAAATTTTGAAAAGTGATAGATGGAGTATCGGGAGGAAAGTAAAGTAGCCTGCCATTGGTCACTTTTGATGCGCTACACAGGCATCGAAAGTCAAACTTTCAGAGGGGGCGTTGCAAAATTATTTTTTTGCCAAAATCTATGTTGTTCATTAACTTTGACTTCCAACAAATTTAAATGTGAAATTGAAACTTAATTACGTCAATTAAATAATTTGTGAAAAGTGAATCAAAAGCCCATTGTTTAAAACAATTGATTAAAAAATCTAAATCCAATATATTTGCAATAAAATAAAAATTGAATTTTGAGGTTCGAGCAGTTTGAGCTTTTGCATGTGTTGAAATAGATCGTATATTTAATGAATTTCTCCATCAGGCAATAAAGGATTATTGCATAAAAAACCTTAAATGCCTGCGTAGTTGGATTTTTAATTTTAAACACAGAACATAATTTCAAATTTACTTTACAAATTTTTAATATTAATTTAATTACAAATTTATTTATTTTATTTAATTTAGGAATCGAGAGTATTCATGGCTCATAAGACTTAAAGTTATTACGGAATACTGCGAATTCAGAGAATTCAAGTATTTCAGGGCATTTATACAAAAGACCTAGGATATAAAAGGGCCCGCGTGGAGAGTGATTATCAGTAAGTTTGCCAATAGGGTGATTGCTAGAGAGATTGATCAGCGACCTGAGTCAGAGCTGCGCCGAGGAAAGGATTTTTTATTTAAATTAGCAACACGGGAATTTTAGAATTGTCCAAAAATCGATATCAATCACGCCTTACGCCGTCTCGGACACTTCTTGTGAACTCCATGACCACCGACAGTATAACAAGAATAGAACCGGGTGAGTTACGCTTACCCCAAAATGAACTGACGTAATGGTATGATAATAATATGAATACAAACAAAATTTTAAGATTCGAAAATATTCAGAAAATTCAAGAAATTCAGAGAATTTCAAGCATTTTGAGATTTCGCGGAGTTCAAATAATTCAGATCATTTACGAAATTAAGAGATTTAACGGAATTGAAAGAATTCACGGGATTTGACGAATTTAGGAAATTCAGAGTATTCCAGAAATCCGGAGAAGGCCAAACTTTATGAAAGGTCGATCACCTTTGATTTTGTTAAAACTCAAATATTTTGTCTATTTTTTAATACTGAACACGAGTCTGCCTAAAGAAAGTGTCGCTCTTCTACCTTTTTCGAGATATCGGGACTTTTCTATGGAAAATTTCAATTTTTATGTTTCTTTAAAATTTACTTTATGTATCTTTCCCATAACAAAAAAAATCTCCCCCCCCCCCCACCGAAAACCGGCGAAAAGAGGTCTGGGGTATTTACGAGTCGTTAATTCCACACAGTCAAGATTGTTTCGAATTCGAAGGCACCTCGAACCCTTTTCCAACTTTTCTACAAGCCATATCAAACACTACGCCCCCCCCATGCACACAAAAGAACTGTTGGAAGGAGGGTCACTGTATTATATTTAGGTATTAATATAGTATTAATATTTATTATATTTATACTTTCATCTTTCCCAGAGAATTCAAGCAATTCCGAGTATTCAGGGAATTACGAGAATGTCAGATGATCCAAGGATATCAGAGAATTTGGGGAATTCATGGTATTTTGAGGAGTAACAAAAATTCTGAAAGAGTTGAAGAATTTGAAAAAATCTGAAATCCCCTGAAAGATCAGTAATTCAAAAGAATACACAGTATAACAAAAGTTCAAAGAACTTCCATGAATTGAAAGGGATTCAATGTGAATTCTAAATAATTATGAATAATGTTCTATACCAGAGAGTATTAATTACTCAATCCGTCTGACGTTTGCTGCGTGTGTATTCTAAAACGAGGGGCGAAAGCAAAAAGTAAATTGGTTCTTTCATATTAAAAGATCAACGCCAGAGTTTTTGTCTTAGACGTATGCTCCTAGAGAGTTTCTTTTAACATGGAGGTAACGAGCTGTCTTATTGCAGTCGATTTCTGAAATTTGCTTATACTGAGGTGTCACGATATAAGGGGTCGTTCATAGAGGATCGAGATCTTCTTCCTACCCTTCAAATCATACCAATAAATTAACTTCCATCATTATTACAGTTCCAGCAATAGCTTCAATAACAACTTATAATAGTCCTTGAAAGCGAATGGATCACTCACAAAAAAAGTAAAGTTAAATTTTGTCCCATGTAAAATTTTCCACTGTTGATGTTTGCATGCTATTTGGCGAAAGTTTGTCCTACGATGGAATAAAAGCTTTCGTCTGCTACGTCGTGAGCAACAATAAGAGTATGCCAAAGTATGAGTGAATTCGAGCTATAAATCAGAAAACTATAAATTAGACTTGTAGCAGACAAATTGAAACGTATTTTTCGTTAATACGGTTAAGCCGGTAACCGATCTTGAAAGATTTTATCACAACCTTTCTACCTCAGTCGGTATTGCGCGTTAGGAATGAAGCGAAAAGTGAGAATCCAATTAATTTTGAGCCTGAAACATTAATAAGATTTCTTATATGATAAATAAGTTGCATCTTTCATTTATTCCAGCACAAAGTTAGGTTTAAATATTATTAATTAAAAATCAATCCCAATGTGAAAGCATATTTAGAATTCTAATTAAAAAAAATAGTTTCATGAATAATATGTCAGAATGGAAATTCATATCTCACAACATGTGAACTATGATTAGGATCATTGTGAATATGGCGACTTTCCGACTGGTGTTCAGTACTTCAATCTCAGTCACCTAGAATAAATTTTTATTAATCCGCAATAAGTGCGATTATTTTTGAAATGAAATTGTAATAAGTGCAATGTTTTTCAAAATCTGGTGTCCTAATTTCCAGACCGATTTCATTCATACATTCCTGTTTTTCACACTGCTGTCAAATGCATAGCAGACGAGGCTTTTTCACTGAAAAATTATTCCGAGGTAGTTTAAAAATATGAAATTGTCTCAATTTCGTGTGAAATTCATTCGGAAAGGTTAATTTCCGTTACAGCGAATCTTTCAACTGCAATCGATGTAAACTTCATCTTCTATTTTTCCTTTTTTCAGGGGGTATCGCGCCGCCTATTATTATCCAAGGTTCAACACCACCCGAATTGGCACAAGGTATACGAACACTGCATCTCGAAGATCCTACCTTTGTCGACCTTGTATCACCTGATGCTTATGGTTATACTTCTGTCACTGGACATGGATGGGCAGTACATCCACATTTTGTCGTGGCGCGCCCACGAGACCTCAAGTATAGGTCTATGATTGAAGTTTTTCAAGGAGGCGAAGTCAAGCTTTTTAAAATAGACAGTTTTATCCCAGGTGTAAGAGGAAATCTTTACCTGCTTTATACTAAAGAAATCATTCTGTTGGACAATGGGCATAGAGTGCAAGATGGTTTAAAAGACGACAAATATGATCAGGAAGAATTTGATTGGATTAAATGGTTAGTGAACGCATGGATTAGAGATAACACAATTCCGATACGAGGCTATCGCACTGAAAGCGATGATGAATAGCACAGAAATAAACATGAATGACGGTCCGGGCAGTGTAGAGTTCGAAATGCGATAATTTGAGACAGAAACTTCGAGAACTTATGGGTAAGATACCAATAAGATCTCGAGCTATTCCTGGAAACTTTTGGTCTATTCTTTTCAGATTTTTTTTTGGTAGTTCGTCGGAAGACTACGCGTTGCCTTCAACATCTTCACAGGATATTGACATAAAACATAAATTTGAAAAATAAAGTCTCTGGTAAATTCTTGTGTCTTCAGTAAGTTACCAGTCAGTCCCTTTGTTACCTTGTCCTTGTGCTGGTAGATTTAAGGTTACAATTATATGTACTTACATACCGACGGCAGTATCTGGGTGGCGATTCGTCTGTCGGTAACCGGCTGTGCTCTGGAGTTCTGCTTTTCTGCAGTTTTCACTCCTCTGACCAAAGTTCAGGCGAATACGAGCGCTTCTAATAGAAATCCGGCTGCAGACGGTTGGGGATTTTAGATAGTAGAAAAACCCACAGGATTGAGTAAGTCAGGTATTACTTGGAGGCTCATCATGAGAGTTGGGGTAATTGGGGTTTTTTGGGAATGCACGTAAGCCAAAGGTTTCAATTTGTAACGATTTACTGTGAGAGGAAGGGGGGCTTTAGATACGTAAAACCCAGGAAGGGTATACTGTAAAAATGTAGTTTAATCTATATCTAGTTATTACTTAATTGTATTCATGAAATTAATACTTCAAGTGCAGTCAGTTGCGGCCTGTCAATTTCAAGAGAATACAATTTCACACACTTATGCTGTGCAATGAAATAGAGTGTATCTATAGCTCGGATGACTCAACTGTCACTTGCACGTATCTTTAAACTAGGACTCAAAGGTCCTTGATTGCGAAGGTATTCATTGAATATCCATTTTGCAATGTGATGTACATATCGGATGATCATAAAAGTAACGTAAAAGTGACCGATACCTTATCCGAACTGGAATTCCGTATAGCGATTTTATGTGTACAATTATTATTTGTATATATAATCACCTTTATAGTTCTTTGGTGTAGATTTGATGTGTCAAATAAACATAAAAAATCTTTAAAACATTACAATGCTTTTTGTTCATATTATTAATATTTCTAGGGCCGTTTTTTTGACTTGCGGGTAAAATTCAGAAGGCAGTCCAATCTAACTTTATTTGGCTCTTTGCGAATTTGGATATACCCTAATAATTTTTGTTCCAATAAAGTTGAAGAAGCTAACCGTATAAGCTCTCCGTATTTTTGGAACACACAAGTGCATAACGCAATTATCGCCTATCATTCTATTTTTTTCCCCATTTATCTCACTCCTTATTGTACTACTCATCTGATCCTTTCAGATTGTGAATTCAATGTAAAAACTAGAAAATTTAAATATGGCGGTTTCAATATACTGGCTATGATATTAAAATCTTTACACATTCGCATGAAATTTGTTACATTGGTTTTTTGAGATTTTCGCTTATAAATTTATACAAAAAATTTAATAATATTGTAAGTAGCTTATTTAAAACGTGTGTTGCTTCGAGGTACAATTGGACTCAGCAAATCTAAAATCGGTATCTACGGTATTTTGGATGCATCATTTTGAATTTTCAAATTTAGATTTCTGATTTAAAATCGACGATCCATGCCATTATTCTACAAATTCTCAATTATAAATGCCCTTTTATTTATTGTATTATTATTTGAGAACGTGTTGACCTGATCGATGATTCTTTTTGTTCATCCGCTTTGAGCCTCCACTGTGGGTTTAGTAGCGTAGGGTAAAAAGAGAAATCTATTTGAAGAGTCTGTCCGAAATTATAACTTAAAAAACTATTGAAATTTAATAGATTCCATTAGCGATAAATGAGCCTTGAAATACAAATTTTGGGTGAAAATGTCACAAAACACTAAGTTAGGGTCAAAGGTAAAGAAAATTCAAAGATTCGACACAAATTAATTTTTGTTCTCATCAATCTGGTATATTTCCATAAAAGACAGTATGTGAGAATTATTTTATTAGCAGAATACGAATTTGAGTTCAAAATGTGGAAATTCTAAAAACAACTTTTGACATTCTATTCAGTTGGTTGTCGTACGTTCTTTAAGGAGTTGGGAAGTCCAGCCTGGAGGCGACTACTAGAGAAATTGATCAGCAACCTGGATCAGAGCATTCTTGAGGAAAAAATGTGTTATTTGAATAAGCTACACAGGAGTTCTAGATTAATCTCAATATTCATACCCTCCCATATACCGCCTCGTACAGTTCCTACGAACTCCTTGATCTCCGACAATATAACGAGGATAGAGGACTTGCATGTTGGTGGCGGAAGTGAGAACGTGTTTAGTGAAACGTGGTGACAGGATTTTACGGAATTTGTGTGGAAGGGAGATGAAAAGTAATTTTCAGGGTAGGTGTGAGGTGGGATTTAGCTAGATAGAGAAAGTGAAGTTAGGTTGGCAAGTAATTGGGGGAGTTTGTGTTCAGAAGTCTTGGGCCTTCAAGAGGTCAAGGGTGGTTCTCGCAGAGTTGGGTGATGTTAAGGGAGAGAAGGGGGTGTCTGCAGGGGCTGTGAGTAATTGAAAAAAAGGGAAATAAAGGGAAAATTTGGCGGCGATAGACGGAACATTCTTCAGAGACATCTGTCGGTTGCGGAAGGTACTGCATGGAGAAGTCCCAGTTACCGACGGCGGCTGAGCGGGAGGTGAGCAGCGAGAGTACTGGCAGTGCTGATAGTGAAATTGACGGGGAGGAAATTTTCCACAAGTCAGGACGGCCAACAGCGCGTGGCCCGGTGTCGAGCGGTGCTTCGGGGAGAGAGAGAAAGCGGAACGGTGGAAAAGAAGGAAGCGAGAAGGTAAGGGAGAGAGCGCCTAGCGCAAGTGACGGGGAGGATCTCTTGAAGAGGAAGAGAGACAGCCAGTAGAGTCCAAAGAAAAGCGAGGTTGAGAACTCGTTTAAAAAAAGCGGAATAACACGTAGGCCCCCCCCCCCTCAAATGGAGGGGTAGTCGGAGAAGGAGGCTCTCGGAATGCTGTTAGACGAGATCAAGGGGCTGAGGGAGGACGTAAGGGGGACTAAGGAGCAGATGGAAGGCATGAGGGAGTACTTGAGAATCAGATATGAGAAATGGGGAAAGGAGGTGAAAGCGCTGAGAGAGAGAGAGAGAAAGAGAGAGAGAGGGAGAGAGAGCGAGAGCGAGAGCGAGAGCGAGAGCGAGAGCGAGAGCGAGAGCGAGAGAGAGATTATAAGCATTAGAGAAGGTAAGAGAAGAAAAAGATGTTAAAATAAAGCAGATGGAAGAGGAGATTAGGGTGTGAAAGGAAAGGGCGAAAAAAGGCTTGAGAAGGTGAAGGGCAAGGCGGAAAGGGATGTAGGTGACGGGGGTGGGGGAACGAGATTAAAGGTATTTGAAGGAGGGTAGAGAATATGATAGAGGAGAACGTGGGAGAGCGTATGAATGAAAAGGAGGAGAGGGCGGATAGGGAAAGGATAAGGTCAATGGAGTTTGGGTTGAGTTGAGAAGGAAAGTTGGGGTAATGCGAAATAAAAATAGGATGAGGAAGTTTTCATCGATCACGATTTGACAAGAAAGGAAAGGGACCTGCAGAGAATGCTGTACGACAGGGCTAGCAGAGGAATTTGTTGCGTAGGAAGTAGGGGGTGGGGATAATGCAGGATAGAGCAGTAGTGAAGGTGCTGTACTGGAACGTAGCAGGGGTAAAGAAAAAGGATGAGGACTTCTGGAGGTACATCCAGGAATTTGATGTTATGGGACTGGTAGAGACGTGGGTAGAAAGAAAGGAATGGGATAGAATAGAGCCAAAGCTGCCAAGGGGGTATAGATGGGGACTCCAGGAGGCGGTCAGAGTGAAGAAGAAAGGAAGGGCTAGTGGGGGAATTATAACAGGGGGTTAAAGATGGATTAGAGGAAGCTCACGGAGAGGAAGAGAGGGAAGGAGTGAAAATGAGGGAAATAAAGATAGGAGGGGTATCGTGTGAGTTTGTGACAGTATACAATAAGGATGGAATAAGAAGAATTAAAGAAAGGGTGGAAGACTTGTTAGGCGGAAGAGAGGAGGGTATGGTGGTACTGGGTGGGAACATTAATGCGAGGATTGAGAGGGAACGGGGCCTTTACAGGGAAAGGGAGATTTTGGAAAGGAAATCGAAGGATAAGGTAATAAATAAGGAGGGGGAGATTCTAAGGGACTGGATGGAGGATAGAGGCTGGGCGGTGGCGAATGGTATGGCAACTGGGACGAAGAGGGGGATTACACGTATGTGTGTTAGTTGGAAGTATCGTTGATAGACTATGTAGTCATGAATATGTAAGGGTGGGAGGAGATGGAGAGATTCGCAGTAGAAGGAAGGGTAGAATCAGACCATCAGCCAATAGCGTTGCGGATAAGGGGTGAGAGCGGCGGAAGGCAAGTTGGGAAAGATGTGTCGACGAGGGAGAGGGTGAGCTGGACAAGGAAGACGATAGAGAAGTATAAGGAGCAGTTAGGAAGGTACGCTTCGAAGGGGAGTCTGTGGAAGAGATATGGGAGGATTTAAAAGAGAATGTGAAAGGGTGCGTGCAAAAGAAGGTATTCAAAAGGAAGAAGGAAGGAATGGTGAAGCCATGGTGGAATAGGGAATGTAAAAAGATGAAAAGGAAGATGAAGAGGAAGTACAAAAAGTGAAAACAGGATACTGTGAGAAGGGACGAGTACGTAGAAATGAAAAAGGGGTTTAGGTTGATGTGTATGGAGAAAGAACAGGAAAATGAGAAAGAGCTGGAGAAGGAGTTAGGAAATGTAAAGACAGAGAAGAAGCGTAGAGAGGGGTAAGCGAGAAAATAGGGAGTGAGGAGTGAAGGGAGTTTTTTGAAGAATCATTTCAAGGCTCAGATTCGAGGAAGAGAGATGGTGGGAGTAGAAGAACGGGGGACGCAGAGATGAAGAAATTGAATGACCAGGAGATAGAGAAACAGATGAAGAAGTTAAGAAGGTCAAAAGCAGCAGGACTGGATGAGTAGAGAAAAAAAAATGGCTGTTTAGTACACAAGAGGTTAGGGAGAGGCTGGAGAAGGTAGTAAAGGAAGTATGGAGGGGAAATAGATTCCCACAAGGCTGGAAAGAAGGGTTAACAGTGCCACTGTATAAGAAAGGAGATAGGGATAGGCTCAAAAATTATAGAGAGATTACGATAATGGATACGGCGTATAAAGTTACGCGATGGTGGTGGCGAAGAGGCTGTGGAAGGATGTCGAGGGGAAAGGAATATTGCCAGAGACGCAGGCGGGTTTCAGGGCGGGTAGGAGTACTATCGACAATATCTACGTTCTGCAGCACGTGATCTATAGAGAATTAGCAAAGAAGGGGTGGAATATTGCAAGGTAAGAAGCATTCCTCTTCTGTTGGGGTGCGATGCTAATTCCCACCATACTTTGTGGGGTAGCACGGACGTCAACTCAAGAGGTAATGACCTACTGGAATATCTAATCACTACTGACTTGGATATTCTTAATACGGGGAACACTCCGACGTTCCGTAATTCGGTCAGGGAAGAAGTCATTGACATCACTCTCTGCACCAGTAGTTTTAGGGATAGTATCAAGAAGTGGAGGGTTTCAGACGAACCCTCTCTCTCAGATCACTCACAAATAGAGTTCGTGTTGGAATCCGTTGTACCCGCTGGCCCCAAATGGGTCAGAAATCCAAGAAGAACGGACTGGGATCAGTTTTCCACGGAACTAAGATGTGCACTTTCAGAGGTTCCCAGGTCAATTCGAGACGTGGACACCCTGGAGATGGCAGCCAAAAATTTCACGGAAGCCATCAAAGCTACTTATGAAAGTAATTGTCGACCTACAAGAGTCCGAAAGGCCGGGGAGACACACTGCTGGAATGGGAAACTCGAAGAGCTTCGCAGGGTAACCAGAGAGAGGTTCAGACGTGCCAGTACTGGCAAAACGAAGGAACTATGGACGTCATTCACAATGATGAGGGACGAATACAGAGGTGAAATACGTAAGGCAAAGCAGGAGAGCTAGACCAACTTTTGCACAGACATCGAGAAGGGAGCTGAGGCGGCTAGACTGGACAGGCTGCTTTCTCGAAATCCAGACGCTATTCTCGGCACTCTGAAATTGCCCGAAAGGGGGATACTCAGAGTCGGACGGGAATACATTGGCCCATCTGATCAGGGCACATTTTCCAGGCTTTTCAAGGGCTGGAGAAGGGGGGAGAGCGACTCAGAGGCAGGCAAAGTCACCTGTGGCCCAACTGGGCCCCAAACGACGGCTGGCCAACGAGATCGTCACCCCTGCCAGGGTCAGGTGGGCCCTGAAATCCTTCAGTCCTTACAAGTCTCCTGGCCCGGATGGCATATATCCGGCCCTCTTACAGAGGGCCGGAGAGTTCATCATAGGGCCGCTTGTGAGACCTGCTAGGGCTAGTTTGACGTTGGGATATGTCCTGACGGCTTGGAGGGGTACGAGAGTAGTCTTCATTCCGAAGGCAGGTCGGATCGGTTATACTTCACCCAAGGATTTCCGGCCCATCAGCCTAACTTCTTTCATATTAAAAACAGTGGAAAGACTTGTGGATAGATATATCCGCGATAAGGTCTTGTCAAGCAGACCGCTCCATAAGGAGCAACACGCCTATAGGGCTGGTCACTCGACGGAGACGGCCCTAATCGGAGCAGTGAACCTAATTGAAGGTCAACTGAAGGAGAAAGGCCTTGCGGTTGGAACCTTTATGGACATCGAAGGAGCCTTCAATAACACCTCTGGAGAGGTGATCAGGGCGGCCATGATTGCACATGGTGTGCCTACGGCAGTCGTGGAATGGACGTGCCACATGTTGTCCAACAGGAATCTAACCACGACTAAGGGTGATGTCACTCTAAGTGGAACCATTGACTCGGGATGTCCGCAGGGGGGAGTTTTATCTCCCTTGCTGTGGTGCCTGGTAGTGGATGAATTGCTTCATCTACTCTCGAGTCAGGGTCTTCACGTCATAGGCTATGCGGACGATATATTAGTTATCGTGCGCGGTCAGCATCTGGATGTGCTCTTCGGAGTAATGCAGCAAGCACTGATGTTAGTAGACTCATGGTGCAAGAAAACTGGATTATCGGTTAATCCTAGTAAGACAGATGCGGTTGTTTTCACCAGAAGCCACAAGTGGAGAACTACGAGTACATTGAAACTTGGAGGACAACAGCTGGAAATCAAAGAACGAGCCAAATATCTAGGAGTAATTCTGGATAAGAAGCTGTCATGGAATGAGCACCTGGAAAACAAGTGCAAGAAGCTAGTAGCGACCCTATGGCTCTGTAGGAGAGCCATAGCGAAAAGCTGGGGCCTGAAACCGGAGAGACACTTATGTGGATTTTTCACAGCGATCTTGCGACCCAGATTAACCTATGCGGCGGTAGTCTGGTGCAGCAGGGTCGAGCTGTCCACTGTGAAGTCTCGACTGGAAAGGATCAGGGGACTGATCTTGAGAGGCGTCACTGGAGCCTCGAAGTCGACACCCACGATGGCACTGGGGGCACTAATAGGTTTAGAACCCCTCCATCTTACCATCAAGGCCGTGGCTGCGAAGGCGGCCTGGAGGCTAAATTTGGTAAATGACAGAAGGATCTCGACAGCAGTGAAGATCCCAGTCGACATTGCGAGAAGGCCGACCCTGAACATGCCCAGGGACAAAATGGTCACTCGCCACATCTTCGACCAGAAGTATCGAGTTAGCCTATCCACGAAGGAGGAATGGGTTAACGGCGACGCATACCTGCCCTGTGATGGAGACAACTGGTTTACAGATGGCTCCAGGAACGAGGAGAAGGCAGGAGCCGGCGTATATCGTAGAAGGAATGGAATGGGCTTCACAATTGAGATGGGGTCCTACGCCACAGTTCTACAATCTGAGACTATGGCCATACTCCAGTGTGCCTATAAGGCAAGGGAGTACGGTAATAAAAGGAACATCCGTATCTGCTCAGACAACAGGGCTGCTATACTGGCCTTGAATGGAACAACGACTACGTCGCTATTAGTACTGGAATGCTTCGAAGCACTAAATACGTTAGCGACCGAAAACCGAGTCACTCTGCTATGGATCCCTGGACACAGTGGCATCAAGGGCAATGAGATATCGGATAGGCTAGCCAAGCTAGTAGCAGAAAGAAATTTTACTGGACCCGAGCCAGTGGTAGGTATTTCCAGCAGGTTAGTCACTGAAGCAATTAACAGTTGGCTGACTGAGGAACATCAGAATGAGTGGGACCTGGTTTCTGGTTGCAGACAGGCCAAAACACTCTTGGGCTCAAAGCTTAACTCCAACCGAGCTAGGGAAATACTCAAGCTCGGGAGGAATGAAATTAAAGTCCTAACAGAACTACTCGTAGGACATGGGAAGTTAGGATATCACAGACACAAGATTGGGCTTGCAGAAAGTCCCCTCTGTCGTCTGTGCGGAAAGGATAATGAGACATCTACTCATATCCTTTGTCACTGCCCTGCTATTGCGGGGAAACGTCTAACACTCACAGATAATTATTTTATCAGTGAGTTGGAGATATCGGCCAATAGCGTGGCTGCGGTCCTCTCCCTATGGAGAGGGCTATGGGGTCATGCTTAGGCTTACAAGGGGACGCAACGGGATTACCCAAGCGTCAGGGGCTGCTCAGGTCTCAACCCAGAACTAATAATAATAAAAGCGTCCGATTTTTTCTTTCAATGAGACGCTCATTGGGACATATTTTTTATGTAGAGGGGTTGCAACCATTATTCTTTGTAGGAGTTAATGTGATTTTTATGACATTTTTTTCATACGAAAACATTAAAATAAGCTGAATTTCACTGTATACTATGTTGTTGTTCAGAAAATTGAAAATTGAAGTTGACATGTTCCGGCGTTTTTGAAAAAAATGCATTGTACAAGATGAGTTACCCCTATAGTTAATACATTGCTTCCCGAGGTGTACCTCACTGATTTTATTAATTTTTTAAATATATTGTAGTACTTAAAAAAATAGCAGACATGAATTTTTTAACTTGCTAATTTCTCAATTTAAGGGGTGAAAACCACTCTAAAATTTGATCCCCGAAAACAGTCAGCTACTTTCTTACAAAAGGACGTTCTAGAATCACTGATTGGGATACTTAGTCAAGCAAGCCATTTGTGAATCCTTACTGAAAGTATGAATCTCACAAAAATTAATTACAAAACAGAAGCGAGTCACTGACACGAAATGTAATATGAAAGGAGAACAATGTATTTAAAATTGTAACTGAAACAAAAAGGGTTTAAGCGGGTTCAAGCGAGAAAACGTGGGAAAAATCCGTCAGCGTACAAAATTTTTGTTATACACGTAAGATTCACCTAGAACATATTTTATGTACACATATATTGCAAAAGTTTCGAAAAGATAGAAATCCTAATATAAGAAGGAAATAAGAATGAAAGAAGTTACTACGATTGTGAAAGAATGAGAGATAGAGGGACTCATGGAAGAAGCAAACGTATAGCATGCAGGTCATCGACATATAGAAATGGACCGATAACGCTGTGGGGAGAACAGAAATGGGCTTTAGAGAGAGAGAGAGAGAGAGAGAGAGAACGTTTGAGAGAGATGCCTTTTTCTATTCCAGGACTGTCCTATGCACGGTCATGTGCGTCATCAAGCTCCACCAATCGAAAATGCTCTCGACCAATCAGCTTTATCTAGAATGAGACAGGTTTATCTCTCGAAAGTTTTTCTCTCTTCCTAAAGCCCATTTCAGTGCTCCCCACAGCGTTATCGGTCCATTTCTATATGTCACTGATGCAGGTTCACACATGGGTGCAGTGAGCAAATGCGATTTACCAAATGTTAGCGAATGTTAGGAAATGTTAGGAATGCTCCGCGTAAACCACTGTGTTGATGCATAGTATATTTTTTCTTCTCTCTTGACTCATTCACCAGCCAATCTTCACTAGACGACCGTTCACCATTAAACTATTTTCCTAATCATCCCTCGTTCTGACTACCCTTCAGAGCGAGAAATTCCTAATAGGCATATAACTTTCTTAATAATAAAACAATTTTAATGGGACAAAGGTTAAATTGAAAATAAAATAGTTCCGAATAATAGAAAGGGTCTCATATGATACAAAATTACACTAATAAGTTGAAAGAGAAGACCTGCAGTCAGTTCTCAGTAAATAAAATTTGAAGTTCCGAAAGTAGATTTCGAAATCTAAAATTCTAGAAAACTGCAAATACCAAAGTCGAAACTGTCACCCATCCATACATGTTCCATCAAAGTATCTTGGTAAGCAAAATTTAACCACCTACTAACACCAACAGGGCGTCAATAAAAAGCATCTTCATAAAATCGAAATGACAGTCGTTCGAGCCACTTGAGACGAGCAAGTAGTATCATCTAGAAGGAACCTCCGGGAAAAATTCTGAACGCGACCGTCGGGTTGGTAACGTCGATGTCTCCAGTCAAACCTTACGGTTTGCTCCCTTTATTTGAATCTGTAAGTCCACATTGGTGTCATTACAAATATCGGGCCGATGTGTGAAACGTGCTTGTTCCCTTAATCAGGGCACTGCCAACAAAGTGAGATACATTATTTTCTGACCATTGAGGGCAAATTCTTCTATGAACCGCTTTTAAAATAAACGCGAAAGAGGAAATTTTGAATATTGGCAACCTAGCAAAGCTAGGAGTGTCGTCACGAATAAAATGAAATTCATCAACAAGAGAAGCGACAGGGCCCAAGCCCAGGATATTTCTTTTTTTGTGCTATCGGCAGTGATAACTCATAGCCAGTTCGTGTAAAACCTAATGAAATGAGAACTTTTACCCAATAAATAAAGACTTCATTAATTCATTTCATCAGAATGCTCTTCAGTTCTATATTCTTCACAGGAATAAAAATAGCAAATAAATGAATTTGTTTAGGAAACTGGTTTAAACTATTAACTATTATTATTTGTTGGTGTTCGTTTGCAATTAAACATTATTTTTAAACATTTTAATACAGAAATCTGTGTAAGAAATGCATTTAAATTCTGAACATGCAGCAGATATAAGTCATATTCATGAATTTATAACAATTAAACAAACAGAGAAATTTCATCTGCAATTAAAATTTCTATTCAACCAAAGTAACTTCACTAACCTCTATGTTTTCGAGAATGCCAGAACGCGTTCTGGTCGTTTTGAAAACGACCAAAACTTTGGTTTGGACAAGTGTGCGAAAAATAATATGAAGAAAGGAAAGATTAATGGCGTTCCCAAGGACCCTGAGCTTGTTGATATAAGTATTATTAGACATCTTAAAACTGGAGAGTCCTATACATACCTGGGCGTGCCTCGAAGCCGCATTCAGGACGTAACATCAGTCAAGGAGTGTCTCCGAAGCAGATACAAGCATCTTCTTCGACTGATTGGGTCTTCCAATCTGTCGGCGTTGAACAAGGTACCTGCGATTAACATGCTTGCCATCCCAGTTCTACTCTACTCGTTTCGGGTGGTGCAATGGACGAAGAACGAGCTTAAGGCCCATGATGTCACCACACGTAAGATCATGCATGTGCATAAAAGCTTGCATATCAATTCGTCAGTTCCGCGATTATACATTTCACGCCGTCAAGGCGGACGCGGACCTTGATTCTCCAGTGTCTTCATAGCCGAATTGTTCTAAGTATAGCTTACATCGTTGCGAATGGCAGAGATCCTCTCCTAAAGATAGTCAGGAATCACGAGATAATTGGCGAAGGAGCGTTCCTTTACAAAGCCGCGGAGCAAGCGGCCGAGACCCTTGGCCAGAATTTGAACAACAGCAGTGAGGAAATTGCATTACTCCATCTAGTTGGAAAATTTCACCAACAGCTACTCGACAAGAAAATGCACGGAAACTTTCACAGAAATGTAGAAAAACAGTCCTTGTCGAAGGAGCAAACTTTTTCTTTCCTCAAATCATCAGGGCTTAATTCAGGTACAGAGGGTTTTTTATTTTCGCATGCCAGGACGATGTCATTTCCACCTTAGCATACCGTGAGCGCATTTTATGACAAGAAGTTCCCAGTCATAGGTGCAGAGCGTGTCGTGCACACGCTCAGTACATAGAACACATTCTATCAGGGTGTCCGACCCATGCAGGAACTACGTATATCTATAGGCATAATGTGGCCCTAAGAGTGCTTTATTAACATCTTTGTCACTCTTACGGTGCTGGTCGCGACCCTGCCCTGCCGAACGCTCCAAGGGAGATAGAATCAATTGTCCGAAACGGGAAGTGCCAAATTTTCTGGAACTATGATTTTCGGGCAGCAGTCCCCGTTGCGCACTCGAGGCCTGACATTGTTTCCCAACACTTCGAGAAACGAACTATATTCGTGATCGAATTCTCGGCTCCGTCCGAATACAACATCACTGCAAAGGGTAAGAAAAAGAGGAGAGGCATCAAGACCTTAAAAGAGAGCTGCAACGACTGTACCCAAAATATTCGGTGCAAGTAATTGTCCTTGTGATAGGTGCCCTCGGAGGTGCGAAACTATCACTGGTTCGTAACCTTAAAGCCATACCCGCGTGCCAAAAATATGCCAAGGCACTTGCGAGATGGACCCACATAGCACACTTCCCGAAAAACCTGGTCTTTTCTTAAGACTTGGTCCAAGCGGCCCCGAGAAAAAACCAGGTCTGCCCTAGGTTTAGACCTATACTTAAACCCAGGTTAAAACATAGGTTCATGTCCGCCGCGATTTTTTGGTTTTTGAAAAAATGTAACAATTTCACATATTTTTTAAGGATCATTTGGTACTTTTAATAAAAATAGCGTAAATTAATAATAATCTAGGTAGAAATTGAATTTGTATTAAAATTGGTTATTTGTTTTAAAAAGTGGTGGACAATCGCTGGTACTTTTTTTATTTCGCTTTTGAAAAAATCGGGATTTTTAGACATTAGGATTAGTAGGAAAAGAATTACATTTTCATAATTCTTAAAATTCCTAAAAGTGCATGTATATATAAAACAAATTTATTTACTCTGTTAAATCCGAAGACGTTAGTTACCATCTTGGACATCAAAAGTTATACAAACGGCTGGGTCGCCTCGCAATTTAATTCGCTGTTCCAAGCTGAAGCGTTCTTATATCCTTGGCAATTAATCTCATTTATGAGAAAGGGTAGCACCCAGCGCTGCGCACCGACCTAATGCGGAACTAATGCTCTCAATGCGCTTGCGCGGCTGAAGTGGCATTAATAGCGGGAAACTTAAATCAGTGTCCCGCACAGTATAAGGATGATATCACTTACAGCTTCCCAATCTGAATAAAGCCTAAAAATTGGAAAATATCATCACATACGTTTGTTCAAAAATATTTACATAATGATCAAGAAGTATTTCAATTTATTAATTCAATTGCATTTAAGCAGGACAACATATAATAGGTTTTAATTGCATTGAAATACTGTGCATGTTTTAAATATTTAATTTCTAAGTCCAATTAAATCGGAGAGATCCAAACAGAAAAATTTTTAATCCATAAACATTTTGCGCTACAAGTAAATGAAAAACGTAATAGCACTTATTAAAATTCATTTAAAAATTCGAAGGTTCGGATCCACGCAAAGTAAATCAATTTTTATGATATTTAGAGGTGGTGCAAGCCCCATGAATCTTAATGCGTATTTCCCATAAAAAAGGACGTGTTTGTAAATTTTATTCAGAATCCTCAATATTAGATAAATCGAGTTGAAACTCAACATTTCTCTTCATAATTAGCCATAGAATACGAATAAAATATTACTTTTCAATTATCACCCCGATAAGTATATTTTATAGGGTCCCAAAAAAGCTCCATAAGTGAAAAAATGGGTTCTGCGAGTTTTTGGCGCTAATTATGATTTTTTTTTGCGTTTTTCAAAATGCAAATTGTTTTGAATACATAAAATACTACTTTATACTGATAACTAGATGTTTCAATGAATTGTTTCCACAATTTATTATTATTTTTAGCAATTTTCTGTTAGAATGGATATAGAAAGTCGCCGGTTTAAAACAAAAAGTTCTTCTTTTTGTCCAATTTTCAATTAGAGACAGGTGACAGTTCGTTAATTTCAGCTAACATGATTGTTTGAACAATTAATTATTATTGTTAATAATATTCCCTTAGAATAATTCCAGAAAAGTGCAGTTTTTTCCCAAATTTTCCACTTTTTGTTCAATTTTCAATTAGAGTGAGGTAAATAATTAATTAAATTCAACGAAATTATTTGGTTAACCAATTTATTATTATTATTATTATTAATATTTAATTTAAATAATGCTAGTAAAGTTGCGGTACCTTCTGAAATTTACAACCATTTGTCTACTTTTCACATAACGTGAGTTAATAATTAATTAAATTCAACAAAAATAATTATTTTAACAAATTATTATTGTTTATTAATATTTTCTTTTTTATTAGTGCAATATAGTTGCGGTTTCTTCTGAAATATTTAACTTTCTACCCACTTTTCACTTAGTAAATAAATAAATAATGGACGTTAACAAACATAGTTGTTTGAACAAATGATAATTATTTATAACTATCTTCTCTTAGATAAGTGCCAAAAAGTTGCGGTTTTTCTGAACTCTTGAACTTTTCCTCCATTTTTCACTTAGTGAGGTAATAATTAATGCAAGTCAACAAACATGCATATTTGAACAGTTTATTATTGTTGTCAACTATATTCTCTTAGACTAATGCTAGAAAGTTCCTTTTTCTCTGAAATTTTTAGTTTTGCTTTGACTTTTTAATTATGAACAAATAATAAGTGAACCTAAAAAAGAATCATTTTTAAATAGTATTCTACTTTTTTAAGTGAATTACTTTTTCTCTTTTCCCAATGTTTAAAAAAAATTAATTCAAACAAAAAAGCTATCTTACACAGAAGAAAAAAACAAAGAATGGAATAATTAGGAGTAGGTGGGAGAACTAGGTGTGTAAATGACTTGTAAACGTTTTGTTTTAAATTACAACAAGAAGTTTATTGCAAAGCGTAGAAGAAAAATTTGGAATTGAACATATTTTGATATCAGCCCCCCTGCAGCAAAATATATTCACGAAAAAGAAAGAGATTGTTTGAAATATGTTTCTCTGTGATGTTTATTTATCATTTGTTCATAACTGAAAAGGCAAAGCAAAGATAAACATTTCAAAAGAAACTGCAACTTTCTAGCACTTACCTGAAAGTAAATAGTTATAAACAATAATAAATTGTTTAAAAAACTATTTACCTATTTTTACCTATTTACCTCACTAAGTAACAAGTGGGAAAAAAGTTAAAAATGTAAAAAAAAAACACAACTATCTGGCATTAATATAGATAAAGATTGTTATTAAAAATAATAATTTGTGATTCAATAATTATTTTTGGTCAACTTAAATAATTATTGAGTCACTTCAAGTGGAAATTAGACAAATAGATAAAAAATTCAGAAAAAACCGCAACTTTCTACCATTAAGCAAAGAGAATATTATGAACAATAATTATAAATTGTTTGAAAAATTCTTTTTGTTAACTCGAATTAATTATTACTTCACTTTAATTAAAAAATGGACAAAAGTGAAAAAATTCAAAACAAAAACCGCAACTATCTAGTATTAATATAGAAGAAAATCGCTATAGACAATAATCATTTGTTTAAACAATTATTTTCACTTTTCACTTGAATATTAACTCAATTCAAGTGAAAAGTGAAACAAAAGTTGAAAATTTCAGAAAAAACCGCAATTTCTAGCATTATTCAAAGATAATATTATTAACAATAATAATAAATTTTTTAAACAATGATGTTAGTTAACATTAATGAACTGTTACCTCTCTCTAATCAAAAATTGTACAAAAAGTGGAAGATTTTTGAAAAAACCGCGACTTTCTATCTCCATTCTAACAGAAAATTGCTAAAAACAATAATAAATTGTTAAAACAATTCATTGAAACATCTAATTATCAGTATAAAGTAGTATTTTATGTATTTAAAACAATTTACATTTTAAAAAACGCAAAAAAAATTATAATCAGCGCCAAAAACTTGCAAAATCCATTTTTTCACTTATGAAGTTTTTTTGAGACCCTATAAAACAGAGACTTATCGGGGTGATATTTGAGAAGTAATATTTCATTCATATTCTATGGCTATTTGTGGAGAGAAATGTTGAATTTCAACTTGATTCAGATAATATTGAGGATTCTGAATAAAATTTACAAAAACGTCCTTTTTTTATGGGAAATACATTTTAAACTTCAAGAGGCTTGCGCCACCTCTGAATGTCATTTAAAAAAAATGGATTTATTTTTGTGTGGATTTGAACAAGTTTCCGGGCGTTCTTCGTAAAAATTTTTTTAAAAATTTGGACCACCCTAATGCACGCAATTTGAGAAATAATTATTTTTACTCAGAGTCTCTTAAAAGTACCTATGAACGAACTTTACCTGTGAATTTTTAAATGAATTTTAATTAGTGCTATTACGTTTTTCATTTACTTGTAGCGCAAAATGTTTATGGATTAAAAATTATTCTGTTTGCATCTCTGCGATTTAATTTAATTTAGAAATTAAATGTTTAAAACATGGACAGTATTGAAATGAAATTAAAACCGAATATATGTTGACCTGTTTAAATGCAATTGAATTAATTAATTGAAATACTTTGCGATAATTACGTAAATATTTTTAAACCAAGGTATTTGATGATATTTTCCAATTTTTAAGCTTTATTCAGATTTGGAAGCTGTAAGTGATATCATCCTTATACTGTGCGGGACGCTGATTTAAGTTTCCCGCTATTAATGCCACTTCAGCCGCGTAAGCGCATTGAGAGCATTAGTTCCGCATTAGGTCGGTGCGCAGCGCTGGGTGCTACCCTTTCTCACAAATGAGATTAATTGCCAAGGATATAAGAACGCTTCAGCTTGGAACAGCGAATTAACTTGCGAGGCGGCCCGCCCGTTTGTATAACTTTTGATGTCCAAGATGGCAACTAACGTCTTCGGATTTAACATAGTAAATAAATTTGTTTTATATATACATGCACTTTTAGGAATTTATAAGAATTATGAAAATTTAATTCTTTTCCTACTAATCCTGATATCTAAAAATCCCGATTTCTTTCAAAAGCGAAATAAAAAAAGTACCAGCGATTGCCCGCGTCTTTTTAACACAAATAACAAATTTTAATACAAATTCAATTTCTGCCTAGATTATTATTAATTTACGCTATTTTTATCAAAAATACCAAATGGTCCGTCAAAAATTTGTGGAATTGTTACATTTTTTCAAAAACCAAAAAATTGTGGCGGACATGAACCTATGTTTTAACCTGGGTTTAAGTATAGGTCTAAACCTAGGGCAGACCTGGTTTTTTCTCGCGGCCACTTGGACCAAGTCTTAAGAAAAGACCAGGTTTTTCGGGAAGTGTGCTATGTGGGGGATGCAGAAAGCTGTCATCCTTGGGTCGCTTCGTGTCCTCAAGGCACACGAGGGTTTCGCCCGCCTGTCATTGTGATTTCGTCGTTCCCTGTGACCACCCATCTCACGGTTGTGAGACGTGGCCATAGGTGTGATTTACCGCGGTTGTACTGGGGGCTATTGATATTTTTTTTCAGATGGCAGTTGCTCTCAGTGGGACCCTGTGGTGGTTGTTTAACTCTTTTTTTAATATATATATATAGACGGAGCCACTACCAGCTGAATGAAAACGAAAAATTAGCTGTACAGTAGAATCTCAGAACTACTGTTTGTGTTTTCCTCCGCGATGAAAGATTTATTTAGGAATACTTCAGAATGAGAATTCACGTAAATTGAAAATCGACAATCAAGAATAATCATTGGGTTGGAACACTGTATATTGTACCGTTATTAGCAAAATAAAAAAATGAAGTTTACATCAGAACATAAATTTCAAATTTCAATCTTGGAACGCTTATTCAATATAATATGTGAATTTTTACTGTGGTAAAATCATGTTATTTCTTTTTTAATGCAAAATATGTGTGAGAATAAGCGTTTCGAAAATAAAATTTAAAACATATGTTGTGATCAATTTTCCAAAAGGAATAAAGCAATTTCAAAAACGCCGAGACATGTCAACTTTAGTTTTTAATTTTATTGATAATAATAATATTATATACCGTGAAATTCAGCTGATTTGAAAGTTTCTGTATACAAAAAATGTCGAAAAAATCACATTCACCCCTTCTGAAAAATAAGGGTTGCAACTCCTTAACATCAAAATTACGTCACAATGAGCGTCTTATTGTATGAAATAATCCGACATTTGTTTGGTTAAAAAATTCCAATTCGTTTTCGAGATATTAAAAGAAAACTATTTTTAGGGGTGAACTTTGAGGGTAGGTTTCAGCCCTTGAACTGACGAATTAGCACGAAACAAAAAATACGTGTCTACTATTTTTTTATTTATACGATTAAGCCATTTCCCTTTCAGGGTAGGCGTGACACTACCCGATTCGGGTAGTGTTTCTAGGTGGATAGTTTCTTGTAGTAAATAACTACAAGTGTGGGCTCACCACACCCACGATGTGCCAACAGCACTCAGTTTTCTCGAATGGTCACCCATCCAAGTACTAACCGCGCCCAACGCTTCTTAACTTCAGTGATCTGACGAGAACTGGTTTTTTCAGTGTGGTATGGCTGTTGGCTGTTGTTGTAATACAACATATTACAGTATTAGGAAAATCGATGAGGTACACCTCGGGTACTTTCCTTGTTAGCAGTACCAGTCAACTATTCTGCCAATTTCAGAATAGTAGAATAGTAGAAAACTAAGTGCTTGGCGAAAAGAAAGTTATTGAGAACTATATCTATCATGATTTGAAAAAATGTATAATAAAAAAAAACATGAAAAATGGAAAAGTTTAAAAAATGACACGATGATGTAACATTTTTATCTTTATTGAAACAATAAGAAGGCCGGATTGAGAAATTGTTGACTTGACCTAATCTGTTTCCATATTCAAAATAATGTCATCTGATTGTTTGAACAAAGTTAAGGAAAATAAGAATTTTTTACAATCTCAAAAATATTAAGAATCAATATGGCTCAATATAATTATTAATTTTGCATGTTCAGGATATTTTTAAAATTTTTTTCAGTTGTATATGCAAGCTTCAATAGTTTAGAACAATTTTGTTGAAAATTCTCCAAATTCAGGTAGTGAAAAATGAATAATTTAATACTTCAATTGGAGTCTCAAAATTAAATAAAACATTAGTATTTAATTAATTTGAAGTTTATTATTTGTACGCTTTTGCTAAAGGTGAAGGAATAATAATGAATCTGCAATCATGGTCAAATTTATCATTATTATTATTATAGTGTAGTATATTATTTTCTGAAACAGTGTAACCAAATTTTCTTTCCGCTTTCCTTCGAATAATGTACATACATTGACCTTGGAATAACTAAGCCTAGACTAAATAATAATCAAGGAACATTTTTTAAATCATGAGAAGGGATCTTTTTTCCAGAACAAAATTGATTTTAGTAATTGAAATGACTTTTTATACTTTTTTTAATCTATTGTTCATATCTTTATCCCTAAAATAAAACTTAGTTTATGGAAAATTAGTAACATAGTTCTCTCCGCGTGTTCATGGCAGTAATTTTCCATTTGTAGGCCTTTAAACATAACTAAACTTTTTCCTTCCATTGGAAACATCAGTCAAAATCAAAAATCTATCTGAAACGTTCTTCTGAAAATTTCCTTTATTTAGGAAGAAGGGAAGTTCTTCTCAACTATTGATTTCACAAATTAAAATCTAAAAAATTATCAGAATGATAATTCTTTTCGAAAATCCTCCATTCATAGATACAATTATTGTATATCATTAGAAAGATTGTTCTTTCCAAAAATTTCACATTCCAAGTTCAAATTGTTACTCCTTTGGAAAATTTCTTGTTCCCACTCAAAATTATAATTTTTTTTCCAAAATTCTCCATTTTAGGTCAGAATTATATTTCTTCTCAAAAATTTCATCTTCCAAGTCAAAATGATAATTCTTTTGAAAAATCCCTTATTTCATATCCGAATTATAAATTTTCCTTACAATTCAGACTTATAATATTTGTTTCAAAATCCCCCGTCCAGAGACAAAATCATTTTAATGCTTTAGAAAGATTCCTTGCTTTAAATCTAAATTATATTTTTTTTCGGAATTTCCTGTCCTTGGTCAACCTTTTAATCCTTTCGGAAAATTCCTTATTTCAGATCAGAATTAATTTTAGATTTAAAAAATTGCGAGGTGTGAATTCTAATTAGATTTCTTTTCAGAAATTCTACATCCCAAGTTCAGAATGTTACTCTTTTCGAAAACTACTTATTCAATGTCCAAATTATAATTTATCTTCTAAAAATTCCCTGTTTTAAATTACTATTATAATTTAAATTATATTCTTCTTTATTTTTTATGACAGCATAACATTTTATAGTTGAAAAAAAAATAAATTTCAAAGAAATAAATGTCACATTTTCGTAAGAAATATCAAAAATAACGCGAGATAGAAGTATGACGAGACATTTTCCTATAGCTCTTTTAGACAAACAATGTTGTACCTTCGATTTTTTTCTTATCTGAAGTGGCGTTGGCAAAAAAAGTGAATTTTTCCTTTTTAGACAAAAAGCAATTATTTTTAAGTAAATTACCTTCATATATTTACAGAACCGCCGCTACTTTTTCAATTTCGATATATTTTTTTTTTAATTTTCAACCGATTTCGAAAAAGACTTGAAAAATGGTGGAACCTGAGGAAATCCTTTGAAATCATTTGAAATACCCAATAACCTTTCATAATCTCTTAAAATTTCGTGAAATCCCTAAAAATCTTTGAAAATCTCAGTATATTTCGTAAAATTTTTTCAATTCTTTGAAATACTTCTCAGTGCCTTAAAATTCCCTGAAATGACTTAAATTGCCTTGAAATCCTTTCAAATCACTGGAAATCTTCCAAATCATTTGAATTCCCTAAAACTTTTGTTGAAATCTCGTTTACATGCAATTTTAATTAACACTGGATTATTTTATTGCCTCATCGATTTTCTTCTATCTGCAACGTTTTTATGGATAATTTTTATTTAGGAAGTAGTCAAGTTCTTCTTGAATATAGCAGGGTAAAATAGATCGAGTATGTGAATGTCATTATGTCAATGTCATAATTTTGAAGAAAAATAACTTGATGTAAAACCTTGCTGGATGTGACGCAGTTGTTTTGCAAGTATCACAATCAGCTTCAAATTGTTTGAATAAAGTTGAAAATCTTATACAATCGCGCTCTTTTACAAAACTTATCTATCTATCACTATTTACATTTTTGTACAAATTTTTGAACTTATATATAATATAGCTCTAAAAAAATTATCATTCTTTCACTAAGTGAACAATTTTATTATTCAAAAATATGAGAGAAAACAAAGTTTTCATATTTTCATTTCGGTCTTACGATCAATTTAGAAAAGAAAAATGAAATAAATCGGGTTAAAATTCCTTTTTATCATGACGTTTCGGCCTCATTTGTGGGCCTTCGTCAGAAACAAACATCTGTTATAAAAGTATAAATAATACAAAATAATAAAAAATACTAAGTACGTTAAATAAAAATATGAAAACTTTGTTTTCTCTCATATTTTTGAATATAGAAAAACGATAGAAGAAAGTTTCACTTCATCATCTCTTTTGATTTCTTGAGGTTTTATTTATCTACTGGTCTATAAGGTTCTGTGAACCATGGGATATTTGAGCTACATTTGTCAAAGGTATGACCAATCTACTCGTCTAGACATTGGAAATTGGATTAATACCCAAAGGTGGTTAGTCCATTTAAAAGAAAAAGGTACCTTTTTAATAAGGTGTAGAAAAAATTATCTGATTCCAGCACATATACAAAATTGTACCAATAATTATAATTTAAATAATTCACATTATGAAACCTTTGTTCAAGTACAAAATGTCAAATTTACTTATTATTATTATTATTATAGATTAGCAGTTCGAACTCGAAAGT